>JACXGM010036057.1:0-11501 GCA_016801145.1 Umbra pygmaea
CCTAATCATCTGAATCAACTACTTAACTCTAAACACCTGCAAAAGATTCCTGAGGCTTTTAAAAACTCCCAGCCTGTTTCATTACTCAAAACCGCAATCATGGGTAAGACTGCCGACCTGACTGCTGTCCAGAAGGCCATCATTGACACCCTCAAGCAAGAGGGTAAGACACAGAAAGAAATTCCTGAACAAATAGGCTATTCCCAGAGTCCTGTATCAAGGCACCTCAGTGGGAAGTCTGTGGGAAGGAAAAAGTGTGGCAAAAAACGCTGCACAACGACAAGAGGTGACCGGACCTTGAGGAAGATTATGGAGAAGTAAATTTCCGAATGACATGCAAAATTTGCTTTCATCTGAAAAAAGTACTTTGAACCACTTAGCCACAGTCCGGTGTTGCTTCTCTGTAGCCCAGGTCAAGTGCTTCTGCCGCTGTTTCTGGTTCAAAAGTGGCTTGAACTGGGGGATGCGGCACCTGTAGCCCATTTCCTGCACATGCCTGTGCACGGTGGCTCTGGATGTTTGTACTTCAGACTCAGTCCACTGCTTCCGCAGGTCATCCAAGGTCTGGAATCGGTCCTTCTCCATAATCTTCCTCAAGGTCCGGTCACCTCTTGTTGTTGTACACAATGTAGCTTTAAGTTGATGTTTTCAACCCCTGGATCCAATATGCTAGTTCCTGACGTTTACTAGTCCACACACTAATATAATTATACATTTTTTCCAAATGGATTAAAACTTTTAAGAAATAACTGTTTGCAGAGTGGTTAAATAAATGTGAAATGCATTCCTGTACAGTTCATTTATTCACTCCACCCACAGACAGAATATCCACACCGTTATTATAGGAGCATGAGATTATGATTGAGTCTGTGTGTGTTTTATAGGCACACACGCACACATGGGGACACACACGCGCACACACACACACACACACACACACACTGGTGCAAAGTCTCAGTTCTTATGGGCCCTTTGATTTACTGGAAACCATGTGACTGAGCTCACTGAATATGGGCATACAGGAAGCAAGGGGTGAAAGTGGGACACAACGGCACACACTATACACAAACACACACTTGTTTGGTGTGTGTATCCCTCTGATCCATTACTTATTGCATTTCCTCACTCAGCTCCTAGTCACATGGTTTTCAGTAAAGGCAGTCATTAGAACTGAACGTGGATGTGTGTGTGTGTCGATGCATGCATGAAGCCATGTGTCTGCAGTATGTACGTGTGTGTGAATTGCCAGGCAAAGAATGTTTTATTATAAAAAATAATAATAACCCTCCACATCCTGTCACGAGTAAATTTCCGAGGAATTGTGCAACCTTTTTTCAACAGTAGGTCAAATGAAGAGATACAGCTGAAAGAACTCAGAAGTCACTGTAATGAGTTGTGACTCTCCACTTAACCTCAAAAATTTAACTCAGGTTTATCCTTACAGTCACCTCTGACACTATCAATGCCTGTAGAATTTGACTAAACAAATGTATGTTACTGTAACATGGAGTGTGGTGGAGAGAGTGCAGGAGATGACAAAAGGAATAGCAAACTGCTGTTTATTAGAGTTTGCTGTAGAACGCCAATAATGGCTGAATAACAAGGCTGGCAATAGTAATGCCAAAATAAGAACCATGCCCATGACTTCTAAAGCTAAGCAGGGTTGGGCCTGGTTAGTGCCTGGATGGGAGACCAATGCTGCTGGAAGTGGTATTAGAGGGCCAGTAGGGGGCGTTATTTCCTCTGGTCTAAAGATCATTCCCAATTCCCCAGAGTAGGAATGGGGACATCCTACCAAATGCCGTCAGACGGGCAAATCTTCAATATGAGCCACATTATAAAAACATGCTCTGTAAATAAACAGCATAAAGTACTGGTAACAAATACACCAGTACCTTTTCTATTATTTTAACAGCATTTCCTTTAAAACAATTACAGAAAATCCTTTATAAATACAATAGATATCTTTTACAAAGCATTATCAGCTCTGCATGTTAACAGACATTTAATGTGTTTCTAAAGTAGCCTATTTTCTGTTATTGTCTTGAAGGAAATGTAGTTCTGTCTGTGAGCAGGACAGTTAACACCAATTGCAGGTTGTTGCTGTAAATGTGTTTTAATTAGTGGTGGGCATAGATTATTTTTTTTAATCTAGATTAATCTCACTGTAATCTTGGAATTAATCTAGATTAATCTAGATTAAAATGGCTCATTAGAATATGTGTGCTACCCAAATAATGACTAAAAGTAAGTCTTTAAAAATGGGTGTCTAAAGCCAGGTGGCGCATTACCTAGACCAGGGGCTCATCTCCTGTTTCCAAAATGCTTGAGAAATTTGTTCTACTATAATAATTGGTGATGAAAATAAATCATGTTTAATAAGATGTACTTGTGTTTACTAACTGTTTATTCAGTTAAACATTAACTTTGAAATGTAGGCCTACATAAGAGGTCGTGATGAACTGTTACAGTCAGTAGCTTTGTGTCAATCAATCCAAGCTCTATTTCTCCTGGTAATTAATAGGCTAAGTAATTAAATGAAATTACGTAGCCTACCTAAAGTGAAGGAGTGAAGTTCCCAGCTGGCATGGATGAGGTGTACAGTAACGCCGAGTTAGTTATCGTTGTTGACAGATGTCCAATGGTCCCCAATATGTGCTACACACCTCGCCTCTATCATCTTCTCATCTTTTGCGGCTTTCTCTGTGGCGTGCTGGTCATGTATTCTCCTCGTGATAGTTCGCCTCATGATAGTTCGCCTCGCAGTTAGTGAAGCAAACCCGGCAGCTTCATTGCTGCATCCATGTTAGCGCGTTACGTTTGATGTGGTAATTTTACAGTAGGCATACACATAGGTTTGTATACTCGTTCTCACCACCTACAGTGCAATTCAGCTAGGTATACATCCGCGCTAAAATATCAAGATGAAAGTCATCATTGCTTGCGTAGTATAGACCCAGCTCCCAACCCAACTTTAAGAATAGATTAACGGCGATATTTTTTTTATCGCACGATAAGAGTCTCGCGTTAACGCAGCATGTTAACGCCATTAACGGCCCACCACTAGTTTTAATCCACGAAATGTCAACTGTTCTTTTACTTTATCATGCCCCCTCTTCAATGTATGGACAACTGTTGGATTTAGACACTTTGGCGTAGGCTATGTATACTACGGGACAACATTTAACTATGCAAACTGTTTCATGGGGGGGGGGGCTGAGGGCTGGGCTGGAAAATATGTGACGTCATTATATCGTGGCTGACGACAAGACATTAAATTTCTCTGTGCTGTAGCCATTAAAGAAAACAAATATTATAAGCTATGTTATTTTTTTATTTAATCTATGTTGATTATGAAAGTGAGCATGCAGCATGAGAAAGAAATTATACATTATGAGATGCTCAATATGTCTGGAGTCATGGAGTGGGTAAGACATGATTTTGACTACTTCATTGAGTTTTGTTTTGTAAAAACTCTTTGAATTCTTTTTTCGTTTTGTATAAATTGTATCCTAATTTTGATCAATGTTTCATGAACCAATTGCCTGTAAACAAGTAGCAAACATATTGCAGTAATAAGGGACCGGCACGATCACTTACATTGCACGTGAACTGGAGGGTGCCGAAACTCAGCTTGTGCCTCAAAGTTTAGAGAAATATAGAAAATATTCTATTATAGAAAGATTAAAATGTCTACTTTAACAAAACTATACTGTTGTGTCAAACTCTTACCTCTACCATTGTTTAAGTCAACTTTCTTGCTTTCTCTGTGCTAGGCTGTTGTTCCAATCTCCATCTGCAAGACCAGACCAAATAAATGTGAGTGATCAATGAGAATTGTCAATTAGTTAACTCTAGTTTCACAAGAACATCTGTCTCTTTACATGGTCTTAGATTTACCATTATGAAAGGTAAAAATACTTTTACCCAGCATTATTATACATTCATTTTACTTTCCTTTTTTCTCCAAGTGCAACTGAAGATAGTGGAAAATGTTGCTGCTAGATTATGAACCAAAACCAGATATACTAATGTTATTAACTTACAAAACACTTAATGGACTTGCAACATCCTCTCACCGACCTCCCTATATGTTACAGCCCTAAAGGACACTCCAATCTCAGGATGCTATATACAGTATTTGGTGGTCCCCAGAATTAAAAGAAACACAGCAGCGAGCAGAGCTTTCTCATTTAGAGCCCTTTCCTCTATGTAATAGCTTTTAGCATCTGCCCTATGCCCTCTGATTTGCTACTACTGGTGGCTGAGCTGAATATAGCTTGACGCGTGTAGTTGTATAGATGAGGAGTAGAAGCTGATCCAGTCCGTCCAATGACCATTTATTGTTTTTGATGTATAAGGAATATTACATTTAACTTGAGGTAAAATAAACAATAAATTAAACTAAGGCAGCCTCTCATAGGGTAGCACATGGCTTGTCACATCATGGCTTCCCACGGCACACCACCACACGGTCAAAAGACTGTTTTCCCTCTCAGGCCACGCCCTCTGCTGTGGCTTCCTGTCTTTAAGGCCTCTCCCCTTGGGTTCCAGCCTCCCAACCGTCCTCTAGGTGGGGATAGACAGACCTGTGGCCACATATACTCACACAATCACTCACACACACACACACAATACTAATCACAAAAAGAAACATGAAATCAACACAAAGCTCAAATTATCTCCTACACACCGGCCGCTAATTGTGTTTGTAAAGGCAAAAACAATTATTATTTTTATTAAATGCTCAAGGAGCCATTCCTACTTGCATTCTTGCTACTGTTTAGTAAAGTGTAATTCAAAATGAAACTCTAATTGCATGAGTGAACTTATCTTAAACTTTCTTGTGTGTGCTCAGGACTTCTTTACAGAACCTTCATCACCCTCCAACAGCAGCAGATTTTGGACACTGGCCTCTCCAGTACACTCGTCTTTGTTTTCAGCTTCACAACCCGGACATGACCTTGTGAATCAGGTTTGGCCTCAACAATCTTTCCCAGTAACCACAAACTTTGAGGAGCAGTATTGTCTGCAATCAAGACGATGTCCCCTGGAACAAAATCTTTTCTTGCTCTTGACCATTTTCAAGTCGTTCTTGTAGAAGAGGGAGGTATTCCAGAAGCCATCTCTTCCAGAACAGCTCTGCCATATATTGGACCTATCTCCAGCGTCTTCTGTGGTATAAATCCGACCTTGAAGAGACTCTAGGAGGCAGAACTGGGTTAGTTCTGAGCAACAGAATATGATTCAGTGTTAGGGCCTCTAGATCTTGTGTGTCACCAGATACCTTTGTAATGGGACGGCTGTTAAGAATTGCCTCAACTTCACAGAAAACAGTGTGTAGCCCTTCATCGTCTAATGTTTGTTGTTTTAAGACTGAGCATAAGACATGCCTTACCATTCTGTTGAGGCGTTCCCAGAACCCACCATGGTGAGAGGCTGTAGGGGGGTTAAAGCTTCACTGAACTCCTTCCTTCATCAGAGTTTGGTGGATCTTGCTTTGATCTAAATTTCTGAGTGCTTCTCTTAATTCTCTTTCTGCACCTACAAGGTTAGTGCTATTATCTGATCTCAGGTGTTGTGCCTGCCCTCTACAACACAGAAACCTTCTGATGGCATTGATGCATGAGTCTGTATTTAACAAACAGGCCACCTCTAGATGTATTGCTCGGCTGGTCATGCAAGTAAAGATGACGCCGTATCTCTTCATTGTGCTCCTTCCCCGTCTTACCTCAAAGGGACCAAAGTAGTCAAGGCCAACGTTGGAGAATGGTGGTAAGTCTGCAAACATTCTTTCACTTGGCAGGTCAGCCATCTTTTGTTCGCCAGCTTTACCTCTGTGCTTTCTGCAAGTCACACAGTGAGAAAGAACCTTTCTTGCAGCAGAGTTACCATTTGTTATCCAGTATGTTTTTCGTACCTGAGATAGCACGTGGTTCCTTCCCCCATGTCCAGTTTAAATATGGAAGTGGCGCAGGATCAGAGTGGCTACGTCAGGGGTGCCCAACCTTTTTTGACCCAAGATCTACTTTTCAAGTAGCCAACTTCCCGAGATCTACCAGTCCAGTGTCAACATTGCAAACCCACACACATCGTTTCCAACCTGCAGTAACTAACCTCACTAACACTTTTTCTTGTTGTCACACAACTACTAGACATCATAACAAAAACCCTCCCTCTCTCAAACACACACACAGAAAAATATCTCTCACAGTTGCCAGTTTTTATAAACCTGCTCTCTCTGCTCCTCTCACACACACACACACACACACACACACACAAATCTGCATGGTGAGCAATTGTCATAACTGACCTTAATATGAACCACACAGAAAAATAAACCTGATACAAAACAGTTACATCTCTAAGTTTGAAAAAAGGAATTCACTTTCTACCTTAGTGTGAGACCTGGCACTGGAAGAAGGAGGCTAGCCACTCATAGTCAGGAGTGTAGGAGCTGGTTGCAAGTCGTAGGCAGGTTGCAAGGTGGTCATCAGTCATTGTTGATCTGTACTTGGACTTGATGATTTTCATGTGCGAGAAAGCAGACTCACACAAATATGTTGATCCAAAAAGAGCTATAAAGGTTCAAGGCACATCTTCTGAGAGAAACTTCTCCTCCACCAGCAGTTTCCAGAACACTCCATGCTCTCCAGGTTGAGCAGATGTTGATCTGGCTTTGATCTCAATGTTATTTTGCAATGTCAGAATCTCATCCTCAAGATCGGAGCTTTCCAAGTCAAAAAGTGATTTGACTTTGTCGGCAATCTCACCAACATCAATACCTGCAGCAAATGCATAACACATATAGCTTGCTACAGGCTCGATTGATGCAAAGTCATTAAAACGCCTCTCAAACTCTGACAAGATGCTCTGAACATGCTCCTCGTAACGTGCACTGTCAAGCTGTGTCCCAACTTTACCTTGATGTTGTATTTCTGCCTGCATGTGAGGGAAGTTGCGCAGGTTACCACGCTGCAGCCTGCTTGACATCAGCTGTAGCTTGCTTTTAAATGTGTTTACTGAACTCATCATGTTGACTACATCTTTACCCTTACCCTGCAGCTCTAAATTCAATTCATTAAGCTCGCCAGTGAGATCAGTGAGGAAAGATAAATCTAAAAGCCACTGGTGGTCCTCTAACTTTGTATGGTAATCCACATGTTTTGAAAGCTTCAGGAAGTCCTTGATATCAGGCAATAGCTCCATGAATCTGGCCAAAAATTTCCCTCTGCTTAACCACCTAACATCCGTGTGAAGCAGCAGGTCTGCTCAGCATCTTTCTCCTCCAAGTGAGCACGGAAAAGCCTTCTCTGCAGACTCCTGGCCCGAACTGAACACACAATCTTCATCGCAATATCCATCACTTCTTTCATATTTAATACCTTTCCACACAACGCTTGCTGGTGAATTATACAATGATAATTCAGGATATCTGGGAAAGATTCACTTTCTTTGCACAGTGCAATGAACCCACTGGTGCGGCCCATCAAAGCAGGTGCCCTATCAGTAGGGTTGGGCATCGAGAACCAGTTCCAACTTAGAATTGTTTAAAAAATTTTGATTCCATCAGAATCGTTTGGAAAATTTGGTTTCGATTCCGACGATCGATTCTAAAACGCGTACGTTTTTCTTTCCGTAGCAGCCAGCCAGCCACCGTACTGCCAGGGCAGCCAGGCTGTTGTTGTGTTATCCCCCACCAAGCACACAAACGCGCCACTCAAAGGTGTGGCTTCATTTTACCTAAACAACAATCCCAATGGAGGATGCACTACAAATATGATTAAACATTTGCCGAATCGATAAAATTGGGGTGAATAACAACGTTACTTAGATCTTTTCTCTCGTAGATAGATTTAACGTTACGCAAATTGCTAACACAAGTAACATTAGCAAACCTACTTCTGCTAGCGTTCAAATGCAGCATTAAACTCCGTTCACGTTAGCAGTCAATGAAAAAAAAACAGCGGGGAATATGGAAGAGTGCCACAAACGTTACAGCTTATGTGGTGAAAAAGCTGCATCACTTTGTGTGTCCAGACCACCTCTGCACCTATTTACTGGGTGTTCTAAACTGCCGGAGACACAATGTGTGCTGAACGTTCGCGCATACTGCCGACAAGACAATGTGACCCATTTCAATCCCAGTTATTAAAGAATCAGAATTAAGAATCAATAAGAACCGGAATCGAAAGAAAGAATTGGAATTGGAATCAGAATTGTTAAAATCAAAATGATGCCCAACCCTACCCATCAGTCGTGATGGAGATCAGCTTGAAGAGCGGCAGTTTTGTCTCGCTAACAAATCCCAAGAAAGCATTAAAAATATCCTCACCTCTGGTGTGTTCCTTTAATGGCAAAATTGTGAGTAGCTATTCCTTGGCGCTTATGTCTTCAAAAACCATGAAAACACACAATTGTGCCACATCCACCATATCAGACGACTTGTCAAATTGGAGGGAAAAGCACTCACACGCGTCAATATCTTTCCTCAGTTGCTTCTCCACATCCACAGCCATTCTCTCACATCGCCTTGAAGTAGTATTGCGGGAGAGTTGCACTTCTTTAATGGCCTTCACAATCTCCGTTTTATTTTTAAAGTCAAAAAGGCTTTCCGCTGCTTCGAGCAAAGCTTCCCCTGGGTCTTCGTTTTGGTGAAGACTGACTGCCGTGCTGCAAGCTGTGCTTTCAAATCCCGCACTTTTGTGGCACGTGAAGGCGTTTTCGCAGGGAAATCCCTCTCGTAGCTCCCGTGTACCGTTTTAAAATGCAGCTCCAGATTCCCTTTCTTTGCCAACGCCACCGATGCATTGCAGATCAAACAAACAGGCTTTAAATCAGAATAAACAAAAAAATAATCTTCCTCCCATTCAGGGTGAAAATGGTAGGTCTTGGCTCGTTTCCCCTCAGCCATGTTAACGTTTAGGAGCATGTAACTGCTCTGTTCGCTAGCTTCTAGCTACTGTTGACAACTGTTGACAACTTCCTGTCATGCATGTCACGCGCAATCATAGGCTAAACGTGACCTACTTTTTTTTTTTTTTATACTTTTTGGTGGACGTGTTTAAGAGTGTGATAGGGTGCGCAGGCAATTATTCACGATAGGCTGCAGTGTACATTTAATACAAAATATAACACACACACTTTTTTTTTTTTTTCTATACCCCTCGCGGTCCACTTGGGTTCAATCCGCGGTCTACCAATAGACCGCGATCGACTGGTTGGGCACTCCTGGGGCACTCTGAGAATTCCCTTGTCCAGCACTGGGTCCAATCTGTAAATGCTAATGCCCTTTTTCACATTGCAAGCACCTGCGTGTAGCATGTCAATTTCCTCAGGGAAACTTTGTCTCTGTACATAGGAGAGAATAGCCTTTTCTGCCATTATCAGAACACCAACTGTTATTGCTCCTTTTATGTTGTCTTTGACATACCCTCTTGTCAATCTGGTTACACTTTGATTGTGCTTATAGTTCTTCTTTGAGTCATTTCCTTTCTGTACAAGGAGTTTTATTGCATCTTTAGTTTTTAGGATCCATGCAACAGCTACCCTCAAATTCAGCCAGTCTGAAAAGTGATTGAGCAACTTGTCTGTGGGCCTTTCCTCACATGTCTGCATGATCAGATTTCCTTACCTCTGGATCATTTTTACAAAGTTTAGCTTTGTCCACAGATTTATTCGGCCAGTCCTTTTCTGGTAACCAAAGGAACTCTGGTCCGGAGATCCATCTTGGGTTGCTTATGAACCTCTCTGTCCTCACTCCTCTAGAGCAGTCGTCAGCTGGGTTTTTCTTTGTGTTAGTATACCTCCACTGAAAGGCTTGAGTGGCCTCCCTAATCCTAGACGTCCTATTCGCCACATAGGTATGAAAACAAGTGTGGTCATTTGAGATGTACTGTAAGACAGATGTGCTGTCAGACCAAAACACTGACCCATCTGTAGGTGGCAGCAATTCTTCCTTTAACATTTTATCCACCTTAAACGACAAGGCTGCAGCTGCTAACTCCAGTCGTGGAATGGTCTGCCATTTTAATGGGGCTACTCTTGCCTTGCCAATCAAAAATGCTACATGGACTTTTCCTTCTGCATTTGTCATTCTGAGATAGCTGACTGTTCCATAGCCTAACTCACTGGCATCAGAGAAGTGGTGAATCTGGTTGTGCACTGACTCACCAAAATCACTTGGCTTAAAGCAGCGTGGAACTTCAAAGTCTGTGAGTTGTAAGAGACTGCCAGTCCATTTGGTCCACTGGCCAGAAAGTGAGTTGGGAATAGTCATGTCCCATCCAAGGTCCTGTCGGCACAATTCCTGCAACAACAGTTTAGCTGGCAAGGTAAGCAGAGACAAAAAGCCTAATGGATCATATATAGAGCTTACCATTGATAGGATCAGTGGTGTAAAGTAACTAAGTATTAATACTTTGTTACTGTACTTAAGTATTTTTTTGTGTATCTGTACTTTACTTGAGTATGCATCTGTCTGCCAACTTTGCACTTTTACTTTACTACATTTTATTACAACAATTGATACTTTTACTTCTTTACATTTTCCAAAACACATTCGTTACTCGCTACAAAATTAAGAAAATTACTTGTATTGGAGGAAATGCGCAAACAAATTATTTACTAATAACTCCATTAAGTCATTATCCATATGCTTTAGCCATGCATTTTATATTGAGCAAATCAATGTGAAGTCCCACCCACCAAGAGCAGTAGTGCAGTCCCAAGTATACGGAAGTATGGTATAAGCTTACACCTTTTCCCCTCATTTACGTATAAGTGAATTGATTTCTTTAAAATACTCTAAGTATCCAAGCAGTTCAGTGGTGGTATACGCTATATCAATTAGCTTACAACTTTGTAGCCTATTCTCATTTTAAGCGCAGCTGTGTGGACGGCGGGAACGATGTATGAAAATCCATAAACTGAAAATATGCAGCGGGCATTGGAACAGCCTGCACCAATCAGAGTGTCATGTCGAGAGGAAAGTTCTTGCCTGACTTCCCACTACATAGTCTATCTCTTCAGCAGGGAGATGATACAGTATGTCAGCGACCGGAATCGGCCATGAAGGTAGCATCTACTTGCTTACTTGCCAAGCAGCCTGAAGTTAATTTTAGGTTAGCCAAAGTGAAACAATGCATTGGTTAGCTTACCAGTCAGCTAAATATCACAGACCTAATAAGGTTGTTTATTGACGATACATTGTTTGCCTTCACATCATAATGTATTAGCATTAAATGTAATATTAGATTTGTGTTCCATGATTAGTATGTTAGATTATATGCTATGTTTAAAACCTCTCCGGGAACCATCACCTTAACGTGGTGGAGAGGTTTGTGTGTCCCTGTGAACCTGAGGGCTGTGTTGTCTGGAGTTTTGTGCTCCTGGTAGGGTCTCCCATGGCAAAGTGGTCTTAGGTGAGGGGCCAGACTAAGAATGGTTCACAAAAAACCCCAATGAACAAGCGAGGAAGAGAGAGAGAGACCCTGCCCGGA
>JACXGM010036058.1:0-11501 GCA_016801145.1 Umbra pygmaea
TCCTGTAAGCAACAACCTTGTTCCAGATGGTCACCGAGTGTTTTCATTCTATAATTTGACAACTCGGTAAACACTGCATCAAGGCTACTTTCCTTTGATTGAAAACAGAAAGTGAAAACGTCTGCAACGAATTTTCTGCGACAATATTTTGGTTGGTGTGGACTTTACGTGTGTGAAAATGAAAGTGAAACCAAACATCGACACAGGTTTATGAAACAAACTAGTTTCATCGTATCGTTTAGTGTGGACTTTGCACCCCAGTGAACTTGTATGCAAAGCTGGTGCACCCGGTAGCTGTTGTTGATCTGTTCTGTATGCTGTTTAGACATTAAAACAAATCCGTAAAAAAAACTTTTGTATATTTAACGGGTTACAGACCCTCGTCAATTAATTTTTTTATTTAAAGCCAATTGAATCTTATAATCTTATCAGTTAACGGTTAATAATCGGTTAACGAGTTCCGGTTGTCGGTCAGGAAAATTACCCGAAATGAGCATCCCTAGTGTCGAGCCATGTCACAAGGATTTCTCTGCATAGGATGATGTGATGTCATTCGATGCATATGACAAATAAACAACTTTGACTTTGAGGTAGAGTTCAGAAATCTATATTTGGTGGAATAATCATTATATAATAATTGCTTTCATGTGTTTTGGCACGCTCCCCACCAGTCTTTCACATTGATGTTGGGACTTTATGATACACTTCTGTTGCAAACATTCAAGCCGCTCAGCTTTGTTTGATGGTTTGTGACCATCCATCGTTTCCTTGATCACTATTAAGAAAGAATTGTTGTGGTCTCTTGATTCTTTCCAGAGCTGTGCATCAATTGTTATGTTTTTTAATATTATCAATAAATTAAAAAAATAGTGTTTGTAATCTGGCCACATGTAAGAGAAAGTATTATGTTGTTATTGCTTAAATTATAAAGGACTTTAAAATACTGTATTATGCGTCAGTTATAGTCCAGTGAGTGTGGACAAATTAGATGAGCAACATCTGTAGATCTAATTTTGATAGTAGCTAATGATAGCAATGCCTCATAATTTAGTATGATAGATATTTGTATTTGGGAACTGTACACAAGTTGTCGCCCATTCTGCATTTCAAAGTCCCGTGACATATATGAACCGTATAATGTAATAATTATACTTTAATGTAAAACAGTTTTAAACTTAGGGTGCAGGATGAGTAGAATTTTAACAGTATATATACAGTATATGTACAGTTATTTGCTGTGTGTGTGCGGGGGGTGTTCATGAGGCCTACTGCCAGAGATGGGCAAAGATACATCCAAATGTATTTTTAAATAAAATACAAAATACCTTGATATTAATTTATCAAAATAAACTACAAAATACAGCAGCCACACTGTGTATCAACATATAAATTCACAAAACTTCAATTGGATTTGATCTATCCATTCACCAGTACATAGTGAATGACATAGTTGATGCTCCTATCGACATTTTACATTTTGTACAATTTATTTATGTAGCAGATGCTTTTATCCAAAGTACAGGGACATCCCCCTGGAACGACTTAGAGTTAAGTATCTTGCCCAAGGACATGACAACATTTGGCAGAGTCGGGAATTGAACCGGCAATCTTCCAACTACAAGTCTGACTCCCTAACCATTGAGCTACCTGATGCCCATCTGACCCATCTCTCCCTTTAATCTCGTTTTGACTAGCAAAAGAGGGAGAATGACTTTGAGGCATGCATTTTCAAGTACAAGTGCATCAGGCTACTCTGACAAACATAAAATCACTTTCTCCTTTTTGTTTTTAGTTTTGTGTTTACGACAAAAACACATACTGCAGTGCCAGTGGTTGCAATTTGGGAGGTCAGCGTCAATGGGGATTAAAGTTTAAATTATTTTAACTTCGAGCACAGCAGAGACCTGCTCTCCGAGAGTTTTTGCGCCTAGGATAGAGAAGTCGCTAGGTTTGGAGCAAACGCCTGCCCCGTAGGAAATGTATGTCACAGCCGACGTCATGGACAAGGCCATTTACAGCTCATAGAAATAAAAAATACAGTATCTCAAAATATTAGAATAAAGAATATATAATACAGACATGTGGACCTTCTGAAATATATTAAAGGTCCCATGACATGCTCATTTTGGATGCATTTATATTGGCCTTAGTGGTCCCCTAATACTATATCTGTAGTCTCTTTCCGGAATTCAGCCTTGGTGCTGAATTACAGCCACTTCAAGCCAGTCCCACAATGAGCTTTCCTTAGGACATGCCGTTTCTGTGTCTGCAGCTTTAAATGCTAATGAGGAGGAGCGAGGCGGGGTAAGGTGGAGGTGGGGGTGTGGCCTTGACTAGCTTGTGGCCACGGTACAATTTACAGTTAATATATCGCAATTTGCTCGTAGACACGAAGTTGTTCAAGCTTTCCAGTTTGACTAAAATTAGATCTATGAAATGATAATGATATTACATCATTTATTTGTTTACATATTTTATATTTCATACATCTTGAAAGTTTTTACAATTTATCTTATTACAATTACATCAAGCTCTGCAGAAACCTGCTAATAAGACATTTTTTTGAATCAGGTGTGAAGGGGAATACATGAGTGGGCCCATGTATTTAGGAAGAGTTAACAGGCCATAATTATCTCCTCACCAGTAAAATGCTTTAAATACTGCAGTCACGTAGCTGGTAAAAGACAGCTGTATCTGTAGTAGGGTGGCCACCAGACATTCCTAAATATTCGGGACATTCTATTGATAATCCAAGCAGTTAAAATCAGTGTTTGAAGCCTCATTGCTTTAAGGTGCCTTGAATTTATCCATTCTCATCTGATCACCCTGGTTTGCAGAGGTGCACACTTAGTCATTCCAATGAGGGGAAAGGCAGATATTGCGTGCGCCATAACACCAACAGCAGAACGGTTATCCAAATAACAAAGATGTGTACAACACTTGCATTACAGTGTGTGTATTCACACACATACTTGGTGCTATCTACCTTTACATTAGCGACAGTAAGGCTGTTGGTTGTTAGCTGCAGAGCTAAAGTTACAGCCCCATTCTAAGTTTAACAAGCTAGGTCGTAACCATACATACAGCGTTAGTTAACTTACTTGTCCAAGGTTTGTAGCTGAGCCAAGGAGAGTCGTTACTGATCCAGACTTTAATTTCGACGTTCAGCAAGGCCAGCTCTGTATTGGCTGAAGTTGAGGAAACAGTTGTTGGTGAAATGTTCGGCGCAGACATACAAAACATTTGAAAGTTGTGTTGGCGCATTTCCAGAGAAAATGAAATTAATCCACTGGTTCTTCAGAGGTTCAGATGAAGGAACTAAAAAAAACTTTTTTACATCCAAACACTGAGCAACTGCCATGCTTCACTCGTTTGCAAGCCATGATGTCTCTCAAGGAAAAACATTATTTGCTTGGTTGTAGCTGATTCACATTCTCATGGGTGGGCCAAATTCTCTGGGTGAGCCAAGCAGAGAAAGGGGAGGTAACCTTTCCCCTTATGACGACATAAGGGGAAAATTTCAGAACAGCTCGTCTTAACATTCGTTTTCTCAAAGTCGGAGAAAGATACTCAGTGCTTGGTTTTTACCTATCACTATTTCTAGCCACTGGGGGACCATAGGCAGGCTATATTAATTAATATTAATGTTAAAAAACCTCATAAATTGAAATTTTCATGCCATGGGACCTTTAATGCACTAAATACTTGGTCGGGGCTCCTTTTGCATGAAAAACTGCATCAATGTGGCATGGCATGGAGCCTGTGGCACTGGTGAGGTGTTATGGAATGCCAGTATGCTTTGAAAGCAGCCTTCAGCTCATTTGTATTGTTGGGTCTGGTGTCTCCCATTTTCCACAAAATAGCCCATAGATTCTCTATGGTGTTCAGCAGTGGAGGCTCGTCCATTGAGGCAGGGGAGGTTGTTCCTCCTCATTTTTTTAAGAGGCAAAAGGGAGTTTAAGAATATAAAAAATAGTAATACAAAATCTCTATATAATTTATAACATAATTCATTTATTCTTTGAAAATAAATAATTTAAATGATGATTAAAATGCTTAATCAGTGACATCTGCAGGCAGATGGGTGAAGTGTTTGGAAAATAACGTACTGTAGACTACTAGAGGAGGTGAGAGGAGGTAATCGGCTCTTTTACCTCCAGGGCGGGACATCGTAATATCAATTCAATACACTTCTATTTTTTCATACTTTTTTCATGCTAGTTTCTTATTGGCAAAGACACATGTCATAAGATGCCTTGGAGGAACCCTCTCCCTTACCAATCTACCACAATACAATATTGACATCTTGTTCGTCCAATGATTTGTTCCAAATGTCCTATTCAATTCTCCATTAAGTTGTACAACGACCTGATGGTAAAGCGAATATCAAATGTGTTTAGCACAAGAGAATTATAACCTCAAATTGTGGACAGAGTTTTATTATTTTATATTTTTATTGAGAATTAGCTAGCTAGTGTGCACATTGTGAACTACCTTGTGATTTTTCAACATTTCGTTTCCTTGTTTTTTCAGTACCTAGATAGTTTTAGCTTGTGCAGCTCGGCAGGTCTAAGGCAATGGCTGTTTTGGATTTTGGTCAGGACATAGTGGTGAGGCAGAGAGGCATGGCATTGGGCGCAGAGTGGAATTGAAAAGAACCACTAGTGGATTATTTGTTGTTGCAGCAATTCCAGAGTGTGGATTAAGCAGAGAAGGTAAGGATCAAAACTATTGGAAGACCAAATTCCACAGATTACATTTACCATAAATGCTCAAGGTCACCAGATAAATTCAAAATTCAACATGGTCTGGCATGAGAAATATTCTTGGCTAGTAACAGGGAGTCCTACAACTAACAAACTGTATTGTTGGCCATGCCTTCTGATGGGGAGTCGTAAATCTTCTTCAAAGTTTAACATTTTGTCTGCCTTGGGATTTTGTGATAGAAAGAATTTGGATCAGGTTACTAAAATACATGAAGTATGTTGTGAAATCATTGGCTCCATTAGTTGCGACAGCTCATCTTAGAATGCAAGAGCAACCGTTTAGAGGACATGATGAGAGGCAGGAGTCTGCTAACAAGTGCAACTACAGGGAGACGGAGTGTCTTCTGGACAACTGTCAAGTCAGCAGTCTTCCCCATGATTGTGGTTGTGTGTACTGAAACAGACTGAGAGATTAAAGGCTTAGGAAACTTTTGCAGGTATTTAAAGTTAATTTTAGTTAATTTGCTAATTAGAGCTCTTCTCAGGTCCACATTTCTGTATGACAAATTATTTATTCTAATATCTTGAAATACTGTATTTTTGATTTTCCTGAGAAGTAAGCCACAATAATCAAGATTTTAACAAAAAAAAAGAAATTACAGACAAAAATGAAAAGTCTTGTTCATTAGCAGATTTATTTTGGAATAGACACCAATCAGGGGCAGCATTTTTATGTCATCATGTAGACTTCTCACAAAGTATTTTAGAGTATTTTTAAATTACAAAGTCCATTTCCAGGGTGGAAGCAATCACCCACAATCTTTGCTGCTCTCCTCTGAGATCTAGAGTCTTGTAAAGGACGGAGATTGCTGCCAACTGCCTTTTCTGCAGAGTGAATGATGTGCTGCAGCCTGCCCTTGTCTTTGGCAGTGGCTGCAGGGTAACAGATGGTGATGGACGTCCGGATGGACTCTATGATGGCTGTGTAGAAGTGCACCATCATTGTATTTGGCAGGTTGAACTTCTTGAGCTGCAGCAGGAAGTACATTCTCTATTGTGCTTTTTTTGCGAGGGAGCTGATGTTCAGGTCCTACTTGAGGTCCCATGCAATGGTGGCACCCAGGAAGCAATGGACTACACAGAGTTGTTTAGGGAGTCACACAGGGCAATGGGGGGAAGGGCAGCTGGGCATTTCCTGAGGTCCACTACAATCTCCACGGTCTTTAGGGCATTGAGATAAAGGTTGTTCTGGCTGCACCAGGACACCAGATGGTCAATCTCCAACCTGTAGGCAGACTTGTCTCCATTAGAAATTAATCCAATGAGGGTGGTTTTATCTGCAAAATATAGTAGCTTGACCGAGTTGTAACTGGATGTGCAGCTGTTGATGTACAGGGAGAAGAGTAGGGGTGATAGGTCACAGCCCTAATGGGAACCAGTGCTGATGTTCAGGGGTCAAAGAAGTGTTTCCCCAGCCTCATGCTACTTCACGTCTGCCTGAAAAGAAGTTTGGGTCACATCTGTAATCATTTTCATATCTCAAGATGTTTTAGATGTGTTCAATTTAAAGAACCTCTCCTGATTCTGCTGCCTGTTATATTCTTCACTGTTTTCTGACCAGGTGGGACACACTTGGCAGAAAATGTGTGTCTCTATACAAACGATTCTCACACTTCAAAGTAATATAAGGAAACTTTAGTAGGCTAGTTCTGGGTAAATCCATAAGCACTATTACTCCTAATCTAGTGAGAACCATTTGACTTTCAACCAAGATTACAGATAGGTACAGTGACCCTGAAAAAGAATTTACCCCCTTTTGACCCCATTTTCTTGTGCTAAAACATGAGATAAAATCATATTTAATTGTTGTTGCCACTTATAAATAACAAAAAGCAAATATTTTCAAAAATATATAGAGAAATACAGTCATTTGGATAAATAATCTACCACGGTTGCGCATCTAGACAAAGCAATTTTTTGCAGATTCTAATTTGAACAATTGTTCAAACGTCTTCATAATTTTAAAGGCAATACATCTACAAATTTGTGTGGTGATATTGTCCTGCTGGAAGATGAATTTTCTCCCAAGTCCCAGGTGTCTTGCAGACTTCAGCAGGTTCTTTTCTATGCTGAATCTATTTTGCACTCTATCTTCACAAGACTTCCAGGCCCTGCCTCAGCATCTCGATAGTATGATGCTGCTATTGCCAAGCTTTGTGCTGTTCTCATAATGCTGTGCACTGTTAGGCTTGCACCAAACAGAGCACATAGCATTGATGCCCAAAAGCTAAATTTTGATCTCATCAGACTATAGATTCGTCTTCCTCTCCTTGATCTCAAGAGTCTTCCGCATGCCTTCTAGCAAGCTCAACCCAATATATGATGTGAGCTTTTTAACAATGGCTGCAATAGAATAAGCACGCAATAGGCTGACCTCACGCATATACTCAGTTTTTGAGGTTGGCCACTTTTAGACATTCACATTTTCTCCACTTTTAAATAAGAGACTGCACTGTTCTCCTGGGGGATATTCACTGTTGTTATATCATAAAACTGAGTTGTGCTTTTGAATAATTTAATAACTAATTTAATCTAATTTCATTTTAATTTGTCTTCATAATGAAGTTGTTCTAAGAATTGTAATAACCAAGCTTGGGACCTTCCCGATGTAGTTATATTTAAACTTATTATGTGTAAAACACCCTCATTACACAGAAAGATGCCTTAAACTAAGGTGTTTTATTCAGGTGTGTCATAGAAAACAAGATGGTTACTCATGCATATATAAAGATACATTTTCAACGGACACCTTCCCTAGGAATTTGCAAGGAAAAGTTAATTTAATGTATGCTCATCAGTTTTCTGGTATTTTTATACATTTAAGCAGGAACATTGACAGTTTTGTATTATGTAGCTTCATATAGGGTGCTGACTTCCTCGACATTCTAGAGTTTAAATACTTACCACTTGCATCATTTTTTGTTTGTGGTTTAGTCATTGTAATATTGTAATATGTAACAAAAGACATAATTTTCTGTGTACAGACAGTACTAGGAATTGCTTTTGCTCTCATGGGTGCCTAGATAGTGGCTGGAAAGGGTGGGTAAAGCTGTGTGAGAATGTCAACTGACAGAAGTCTGTAAATGAGCTGAAGTCTGCATGTGAGTGAGCAGAAGTGCTCTAAGGTGTGGATCAGGCTGCAGGGCATACTTGGAGGTTGACTTTTTTTTAGACTTTACAAGTATGATTACAGTGCTACTATCTGATGGCTGAGATGCGTGATTATTTTTCTGGCCCTTTTTTTGCACTTCTGTGTCTCTGGTTGTGTGTTCGGCTGACCTCAGCTCCCTCTGAAGAGCCACTTGATCACCGGTGGAGTGGCTGGACCATTTCATGTCCACACAGAGGAAGTTAAAGCTTTTTACCCCCACTACAGTGGCGGTGGGGTGGTGTGAGAATGCACTCTTGTGCTCCCGTGTTTGGTGTCAGCGTAATGGAGGGGTTTCCTACATTCACTACCTTGGGGGAGTGGGGTATGTTTGGAAGTCAAAGATTCAGTAGTCCAGCATTCAGAAGTACAAACATTCAGACAGGTTTTAAAGCTGATTCAGAGTAGACCAGTGCAGAGTCATGTTTTGAAGGCACCAACCAAATTTTTTACGATGTTGCATTTCAACTAGTGCTGGAGACCAATCTATTTGGGTATAAAATCAGCTAGAAGTGGGTGTGGTGTTTGCCAGAGTGGGTGTTTCTAGTGGCTCACCTTAGACATGTGCTTCTCAAAAGCCGACTGAGACATGTATAGTAAAATTTAATATAGCAGCTAAAAGGAATAGTTGTGAGCTGCAATGAGCACTTATTTACGCCACATTACAAATTATTATACAAATTATATTTTACACCGATTAGCCTAAATAGTCGATGCAAATAACAGTCAGTATAATTTTCAAGTCATCAACCATTAGGGTGTAATTCAAATTTTATTGAACAAACCACCCAATGAAAACTGTATTTTTTTCAAAAATAAAAAATCTCAAAATGCATTGTTCCAAATTATTATAAACAACAGAGTTTCAAAATATTTTATAGGTTGTACAGAACTGAAAATGGTCATTTGTTGAATTTGCAGTATTAGAAGATCATATTTACTGAAATCAAAAGCTAATGCAATAATACACATCTTATCAGGTCAGGTTACATGTTAACATTTGACCCCTTATTTTATTTCAACTTCACAATTCTTGCATCCATTGTTTATGGAGAGTTTCTGCTTGAATTTCTTTGCAGGATGTCAGAATAGCCTAATGTAGTGGCATTTTAGCAGCTGCTCTCTTAATCCAAAGAATTTGTCTGGCAGTACCCTCCCTCATTATGCCTTTATCTGCACAAACCTGTCTGTGCTCTGAATCAGCCACAAATCTCTTTACAGTACGATGATCACATTTATGTTTTCGTGAAATATCGAATGTTTTCATACCTTGTCCAAGACATTGCACTATTTGATGCTTTACCACAGGAACATCCTTCTTAAGTTGATCATTTTGCATTGTTTTTCATATAAGATATAATTAACACAATGTGTATATATCAAAATTATCCTGTTAAGCAGCAAACACACACACCCCGATTCTGGGGTCTAAGCTAATTATAACCCATGCGGGTCTCTTCTTCTTTTCCCCTTATGGCCAAAGGGGTATAATCTCTCCCTAATGTCTTTAACATTTGTATGGTATATGCAGTTTTTCCATATAGGAGGTTTAATAAAACTCCCGTAGTTTACTACAGAAAGTAAAATGCAATGTCAAAAACAATTTATTGCACAAAAACGCAAAGGTCACCGCTGTACAACATCATGGAGAACCATTATGCAAACAGAGTTGCAAAAACACTCATATTTAAACATTGGCACGCATGTGCCATAACTACCATTTGTAGCTATGTATTGGAGTGATACAATATAATTTTGCTGCTACAAATGCATGTTGCTGCTACAGATGCTACCATTTGTTGCCACACCCTATATATATATATATCAATTTGACATAGGCACATTGCTTCAAAGTGTTGCTTTTTTTCATAAAAAGAGCTGAAGTAGAGGTGGGAATCCCTGAGGACCCAATATTTCCGCTACAAATGCCTTGCCCCTTCTAGAAGTGCAAGAGAAAAAAAGTGGGTACGGTTCACATTTCATAACTTTGGGTTCCAAAGTTCACTTTGTTTCACTCTCACATTGTCTTCCACAATCTGCCATAAGTGCCTTTTTAGCATCTGAACACAGACGTAGCCTTTATAATCAGTGTCCCTCATGTATATGAGGTAAATAAATCATCTTACGACAGTGCTCACGTGTGATTTACAAAACGTTTGTATCATTGTTGCTCCGGGCAGCAGTAAGTGTTCTTGGTCACAACCTTGTAATATTCGATTCCCATGGGGGACCAGTGAGATGGCTATCAATGTACTATGAACATTTATGTTAATGGGAACTCACCCAAGTGATGGTAAAGTGGCACCTAATTGCTTCTAATTCTTCTGCGTCACTTTTGAAGTCAGTCTAATTACAACCAGGATTTGAAACACAAGCAAACATATACTATACATATTATACATGCTATGCACGGTCAAAAAACTGTGTTGCTTCAAACATATCTAACTTTAAACTAAATTAACTACATCCAATAAATACCCTATGATGTAGTGTTATCTAATTGGAAGCTCAAAATACTGAAATGTTATATAACCTAAACATCACTAAATAAGGCATTTTAAACCAATACTCTTCTTATGAATTGTCATGAAATAATTTCTTTTTTACCATTTTAACAGTTTTTAGACTAAATTATTTCAGATGAAATAGTCCCTATTTGGCTCTTACAATACCCGGCCTCTAATTTGTTAGGCAGGAAGCAATTATAACCTTAAACACTGAGGGCCCTATTTTAACGATCTGAAACGCAAGTATCAAACGCAAAACGCAAGTTACATTGTGGGAGGGTCCCGAGCGCTGTTGCTATTTTACCGGCGGGATAAATGATTCTTGCGCCCAACGCAAATCTAAAATGGGTAGGTCTAAAGTAGCTTCATTAGTCATAGGTGTGGTTTGGGCGTAACGTGCAATAAACCAATCAGAGGGTCATCTCACATTCCCTTTAAAGCAGGCGTGCTTGTTCCATGGCAGATTGCTATTATAATGGCGATTTGCTATTGATTTTTCTTTTTACAAAATGTAAATAAAGAAATGTCACAAGACATAGCCTACTTTCCAATGTTCTGGACTCACTCTCACTGAATCACAAGGTTATGAATGCATGGTAATATTTTTGCAATGTAGTCTAACATTAGACCTAGATTACTCATCTGTCAAATAAGCTTTCTGTAACGTTTCCCAGTTCCCCTTCCATGGAAACAGCCACTTCCTTGGTCTATGCTGCTCAGAACTACAATTCCCAGTCAAAACTTCCTGTGGACTACAGCTTCCCTAGTCAGGTCTCCAAAGAACTACATTTCCCATACCCGGACTCTGTAACATTTCCTGTTCCCTTTTACAGTACTACAGCTTCCCTAGTCATGCCTCCTCAGAACTACAGTTCCCATACCCGCACTCAATTTTCCTGATTCACCACACCTGCTCACTCCATTTTGTATTTAAGTCACACACCTCTCCTTGCCTCTTTGCGAGGTATTGTAAGTACAAATCTTATTACTGAGCATTCATGTATTAGCTATTCCGGTCTGACCTCTGAATTGTTTGAAGTATTCTGCCTGTGGATTTCCCTTGTTTGTACCTTAGCCATA
>JACXGM010036059.1:0-11501 GCA_016801145.1 Umbra pygmaea
GTATCTATCCATCCAGACCTCTCTACAGTATCTATCCATCCAGACCTCTCTACAGTATCTATCCATCCAGACCTCTCTACAGTATCTATCCATCCAGACCTCTCTACAGTATCTATCCATCCAAATCTCTCTACAGTATCTATCCATCCAGACCTCTCTACAGTATCTATCCATCCAGATCTCTCTACAGTATCTATCCATCCAGATCTCTCTACAGTATCTAGTTATCAAGATCTCTCTACAGTATCTAGTTATCAAGATCTCTCTACAGTATCTAGTTATCCAGATCTCTCTACAGTATCTAGTTATCCAGATCTCTCTACAGTATCTAGTTATCCAGACTTCTCTACAGTATCTAGTTATCCAGACTTCTCTACAGTATCTAGTTATCCAGACTTCTCTACAGTATCTAGTTATCCAGACTTCTCTACAGTATCTAGTTATCCAGACTTCTCTACAGTATCTAGTTATCCAGACTTCTCTACAGTATCTAGTTTTATCCAGACTTCTCTACAGTATCTAGTTTTATCCAGATCTCTCTACAGTATCTAGTTTTATCCAGATCTCTCTACAGTATCTAGTTTTATCCAGATCTCTCTACCGGATTTGGCTATCCATATCTCTATGCACCCAAAATTTAAATATACTCTGATGTCTTTTGTAAGAACCTGGAAGCAGAGCTCCGTCTCCACCTTCTGCAAAGTGGACTTAGTGCTGTGCAGGCAAATCGCAAGTAGGGCTTCCAGGAGCCTGATGCTCTGTAGGGGCCACTCTTCCTCCAACGTCCTAGATGGATCTTCACCCTCACCCTGGTCTGGGGTCAGGGCTTCAGCTGGATCCAGCCCTGCATCATCCACTCCTAGGCTGGAAAATCCAGTGGTGGCAGAACCAGTTTCCACTCGGATTGGCAGAGAGTTTGGAGCAGTGGTTGGGCCGGAGGCTGGGGACTGACGGGGGCTAGCCTTGCCCTTCTCCTCCCTCTTCTTCTTGGCTTTTCCATCCTTGATCTTGGAGGCGAGTTTCTGGATTACTAGGGCCATGAGGCAGGAGCAGATGTCCAGTCCACCCAGCCGATAGAACTGTCTCTGGAACACAGGACTGACCAGGTAGATCCTCCTGCACAATGACCAAACGTCTGCTGCACGCCGTACCTGTGCATTTTTTTAAATGTATTCACAAGAATATGCTGTTATGCCTCATCATTAGATAAAATTTTGAAAATAAATGTTTAAATGTGTTAGAGCCTTAGGACACCATATATTGTGTCAGTATAAATAATGAAACACACCTGTTCCTTGGAAGGAAGCGCCACACTGTCAGGCGACAGGAAGGGGAGTCGACCGCCTAGTGGCTCTGAAGCTGTACTGTCGTACCCTGACGTATCCTCAGAGTCATTAGCAGAGTCACGGTCTGAGTCTGCCTCCTTTGACACGCAGAGAAACGCCACACACAGAAAGAGATTGATGGTGTTTAGGTGGGTCTCTCCTCGGCTCCTCCCACTTCCTGAGCCTGCCCCAGGTCCAGTCCGACTCCTCCTTCTAGGACAGGCCTCTTTTAAACCCTCGTAGAACTTGGAGAGGCTCTGCGGGCCTCCATCTCCTCGGGACACCGACTCCTCAGCCAGATGTAGGCCAGCCTCGCTCTCCTGGACCTCAATGTGCTGGTCCTGATCCAAAGCCTGGTTCTCAGCTCCAACATCAAGAATTAAAGTCTCAAACACCTTGAGGCCACAGGACCGGGTCTGGTCCAGGTAGATGAGCTCCGTCATTTGTGTCAGACCATTGCATGACAGAAACAGATCGCGGACCACCCTGACAGAGAAAAAAAAACTCTGGATAAATACTACATTTTGATGTTATTTAAATGGTAACCAAAAGGGTTGTGTGTAGACCTTCTCTTTTAACACTAAGTGACACAGTATAAAACAGCATGTGAACCAAGAGCGTAGGAACGAGTTTGATATTGGAAGGGGCACACCATACATTTTTTACAAATTGTTCTTATTACTGGGGGGGACCACAGTGCCTGTCTTTTACATTGGGGTGGACACGTCCCCCCCGTTCCTACACCCTTGGTGTTAACCAACACGTGAGGTGTTGAGGAAGATGAGGAGAAAGATGAGGATGTAGAGGGGTCGTTTCAACCTCCCACCTTAACATTGAAAACAGCTGTGACAGATGGACCAATAATGAACATTTTCGTATGAAAATTAGCCATCCTGTTATTTCCACACATTAGTAATCCATCCTGGCATCAGCCATTACCTACCATTATCTACACAACAAGAGCCAGGAAACATTTCCTTTAATCAAGTAGGGTTAACAGATATGATGATGAACAGTGGAGAAAAGGGCTGAGCAGTAAGTGAGGATTGCCAGGGGGCTCTGCAGTGCACTACGTATGGAACAGGGTCATTTAGTATGTAGCCATAGTAACAGTATTTTAAGAGGTTGCAGAGGGGCCCTGAAGGGGGCCAGAAGGGGGCCCAGAAGGGGCCCAGAAGGGGGCCCAGAAGGGGCCTGTAATGTGTTAGTTTAGCTCTGTGCAGTGGGTTTATATGAAGTTCAAACATGTGATTGAAAAACGCAGCAGGAAAAACACTGAGGAAACAAGTCACCTGACTAAGAACACAAGAGATTTAATCCAACCAGAATAATTAATAAAACATGATTCTGCTTAACTTATACTAAATGTATAATGAGAAGTAGATATACTACCTGCATTAGCCACATAAATTAGAAGGTTATAAGGTTATAAGGAAAACATATTAACTCTGTTCTATTAAAACTTTATGAAACATTTCATGGAGGTTCCTTCACATTGTTTATTGTTATGAATAACTAATGGACCAGAATGGTAGGTTATGAGTAACTAAGGGAACAGAAAGGTAGGTCATGGGTAACTAAGGGAACAGAGAAAGGGTCATGGGTAACTAAGGGAACCGTGAGGTAGGTCATGGGTAACTAAGGCAACCATGAGGTAGGTCATGGGTAACTAAGGGAACCGTGAGGTAGGTCATGGGTAACTTAAGGGAACAGAGAGGTAGGTCATGGGTAACTAAGGGAGCAGAGAGGTAGGTCATGGGTAACTAAGGGAACAGTGAGGTAAGTCATGGTTAACTAAGGGAACCGTGAGGTAGGTCATGGGTAACTAAGGGAACCGTGAGGTAGGTCATGGGTAACTAAGGGAACCGTGAGGTAGGTCATGGGTAACTAAGGGAGCAGAGAGGTAGGTCATGGGTAACTAAGGGAGCAGAGAGGTAGGTCATGGGTAACTAAGGGAGCAGAGAGGTAGGTCATGGGTAACTAAGGGAACAGTGAGGTAAGTCATGGTTAACTAAGGGAACAGAGAGCGGTAGGTCATGTTGTAAAGTGTGACGGTCACCTGGACTTGAGCAGCGAGGGCAGCGTGTGTAGGTACACCAGTAAGACCTCCAGTGGGAGACACAGGGAGTGCTCTGAGCACACCTGGCTACACACAGTGGACACGCCCAGCTGTTGGGCATGGTGGGCTAGCTCCACCCCCCTCTGCAGCACCGGGTTGAAGATGTGAGTGTAGAGCTGCCATTGGACGACGGCGTTTCCCCTCAGCGTCAGGTGACACACGTGCCCCGAGACCTGCTGGCTGAGAGCGCGGTCCTCTCCAAACACCAGCCCCTGGTAGGCCTCCAGGGCATCCCATCTCCACAGCATATCCTCTGCTCCCCCGCCACTGGGGAGGATTCCCTGAGAACGATGGCTCAAACTGGGGGACGATACTCCCACATCCCCCTGCTGGAGGGACACTTCCAGGCCAGGCAGCTGACTGCTGTCCAAAGTACAGATGTTACAGGAGGCCAGTTTAGCCTTCTCGGAGGGCTGGCCGCCTCCTAACTGATCTAGAATCAGCCGTGAGAGGACAGACAGGACGTGGGCCTGGTAGGAGCGAAGGCCTGGGGCCTGGAAGGCATGAAGCAGAGGAGCCACCACCGAGCCAGCATCCATGCAGCAGCAGATTCCCACAGCCTGGACCCCCACCAGGACCTGCAGGGCAGCGGGTCCGGTAGGCGAGAGGCGCTGGAGCAGACGGAGGCACTGGTGGGAACACGCAGCCAGGCAGCAGCACCGCTCTGGGTACCGAACCGGGCCGTCCGCCCCCTCCCTTGCCTCTGACTCCGCCTCTTCAAAGGGATTCCGGCGTGCGGCCTGTTTGAAGGAGGAGACGGGGAGTCCGGAGAGGTCACGGTGGTGATGCAGGAAGTGGGAGTATTCACAGCGACGGTGGCGGCGTCTGGCGCAGACCGACTGGTGCAGCTGCTCTGATTTCGCTTTCTTGACAGCACTGATGATCTTCAGGACACCGGCGATTAGGCCTCTCAGTCGTTCTGCTGCCTCGGCCCCTAACTCCGACTCCCGGGCACGGCTAAGCCCCTCTAGACGCAGCGCGGTGGACTCAAACAGTTCAAGGCCACGATGCTGTGGAATAAAACCTCAGAATCTCAAATTGTAAGAAACAAGCACATGAGAAAATCTTGCTTTGACTAAACAATAGAATAGCATAAATCAGTAATAACTAGGATGTAGAGACCTGGATGAACTCGTGGAGCAGTTCCAGGGACTGGCTGAAGAAGAATGGGTTGGGGGCTGAGGCCTGAAGACACTCCAACAACACCTGAAACACAAAACAGTCACCTGTCAGTCTATTAATGTGCTGGTCTCTCGCTGTGAAGAACAGCACACTGGATTTCTCTCATTTAGAACTGCCAGATTATATTCAAGGAAACCAGGTTCCACTGGGACTGAAAAACCAGGTTCCACTGGGACTGAAAAACCAGGTTCCACTGGGACTGAAAAACCAGGTTCCACTGGGACTGAGAACCTGTACCTGTAACACCCCCTCCAGCAGCTCAGGTAAGAGCAAGGCACGATGTCTCCAGGAGGAGAACGAGAAGTCATCCTGTACCTCCTGAGAGACAGACACAAAGACAGACAGAACAATTAGGGAATATTATGGAGCATAGAATTTGACACAATTTGCAGACAGAAAAAGCCAACGGAAGCATGTGTACCTGCAGGGTTTTTTTGTTCCTGGGAGCGAAGGGGTCGGACTGCCTGTCCATACAGGATCGTATCTTCAGCGTGGCTCTGAGCAGGTCTGTGAGGCTGCGTCTGAGGCTGTCGGGGAGAGCCTCACCCTGACCCACGTCTACAGACATCAGGTGCAGAACTGTCCTAAGCAGCATCCGCTGGAGCGATTAAACAGAGACAGAATTTCAAAAACTCCATGGGATACTAACAGCTGGACGGGTCCTACATGTTACCAGCCTGTTGCCTGACTGACACTTACAGTGTTCCTGTATGGTACTGGACTGGTACCCAGGTAAACAGTACTACAGACAGATGAGCGCTGTAAGAGGTACCTGGACTAAAGCAATGGGTTCCTCTGCCCAGCCGCCAGCTAGCTCCTCCACCTGGCCTCCCCCTTGACCGCAGCAGTCTCCAAACTCGGTGAGGATCTCCGTAAGGGTGGGCACCACACTGACAGCCAGGCCCGGGTTGTGATTGATGCTCATGTCAAACTTACACACCTTGAATGAATGAACAACATCTAAACATGTCATCTGAACACAAACTCACAGCATACTGGAAACACAACGAAGCCCCCCCGTCCTTTATCCGAAGGCAGTGAGGAGGCTCCATTCAGACAGCATCAGGAAATTCACCTCACAGAAATTAACTATAAAATTGTACACTCCGAACCCCTTATCAGCCCATGTCAAACGTAATGCTAAATATACAGTCTATGTATGTATGTATGTATGTATGTATGTATGTATGTATGTATGTATGTATGTATGTATGTATGTATGTATGTATGTATGTATGTATGTATGTATGTATGTATGTATGTATGTATGTATGTATGTATGTATAGATAGATAGATATATAGATATATAGATATATAGATATATAGATATATATGATATTCAACACACCTTCTCCAGGAGCGAAAGCAGAACATGGCAGAGGTCAAAGGGTGAGTTCTCCATGCGGTTGAATATGGCCATAGCAGCCGGGTCACTCAGGCTCTCCGTGTCCAGCATAGACTGGGATGCCCCTAGAGGGCGGGGTGAAGCGTACGCAGGGAGAGGAGACGCCATGGGCATTTCAGGAGGGGGGAGTGGTGGCGAGGGTAGTGTGGGAGCTTCTGAGCGGTGATACTGGCAGCTCACACGGACCGTAGAACCATGAGAACGCCGGTTACGCCCACCCGCACCCCCGAGGACTGCCTTTTCCTGGGCAGTGTCGTCTGTATCGGAGGTTGAGAGCTGGGATCGACGGGCTTCCCTTATGGAGTAGCGCTGAGCGGTCCGTCGCAAGCTCCGCTGGGCCTTCCAAGTAGAGCTGGTGCTGCCATGTGAGCGTCTCCCACAGTGCAGAGCCTCAGAGGTGGTCTTCTTGTCTCGCCCCAATCTCAGAGGAAAAGCCTTCACCTCCCGGCTCAGGAAAACATCGAGCAGGGATGGCAGTGGAAAACCTGACCAGAGAAAAAGAGAAGACTAAGAGGTAGGAAAACCTCAAAATCACAGCTCTGGAGACCAGGCTAGAGGACTACTGACTACCAGGTCTGAACAACAGTTGGTAGGACTAATGACTACCAGCTCTGAAGACCCGTTGGTAGGACTACTGAATACAAGCTCTGAAGATCTGTTGGTAGGACTACTTATTACAGCTCTAAAGACATGTTGGTTGAACTACTGACTACCAGCTCTAAAGACCCGTTGGTAGGACTACTGAATACCAGCTCTAAAGACCCGTTGGTAGGACTACTGAATACCATCTCTAAAGACCTGTTGGTAGGACTACTGAATACCAGCTCTAAAGACCCGTTGGTAGGACTACTGACTACCAGCTCTAAAGACCTGTTGGTAGGACTACTGAATACCAGCTCTAAAGACCTGTTGGTAGGACTACTGAATACAAGCTCTAAAGACCTGTTGGTAGGACTACTGAATACCAGCTCTAAAGACCTGTTGGTAGGACTACTGAATACCAGCTCTAAAGACCTGTTGGTAGGACTACTGACTACCAGCTCTAAAGACCTGTAGATAGGACTACTGACTAGCAGATTTGAACACCAGACAGAAGAACACCACATAACTATCGTCTCTGAAGACCACATGCCACTAATCTTGTTCTCCTTAAACATGAGTCTGATTATCACTACTATAAAAGGAGGGAGGTGTTTGCCTCTGAATACCAGGCTATAAAATACCTATATCCAGGTTATTAAATTAATCCACTTTTATTCAAGGCACCCTAATGTAAAGTGATTCAAAGACGGTTAATAACTAATATAGCAGTGACTAATAAGACAAATATGTAAGAGCAGTATGTCAGAACAGATTAGCAGGACAATACTAAATGCCCGGCCATTCAGAGGACCTTGTGTTTTTATTAACTACTAACAGCTGCCTCCTGTCAGAGCTAATAACACATGACAGGAGGAAAAACAAAGGTTCTGTGTGATCAAAGACTGGATGATCAATTACCATTTAATAAACATTTACATGCAAGTCAATTAGCAGAAGCTGTAATCCAGAGCAATTTCTAGTAGTATGTATATTTCTAAAATTCATTATAGCATGGTAACACATAAAGCAGCATGTCGGACAGATTAATACCGTTCAGCATGTTTGAACAAAAGTATCAAGTAAACTGAAGCAATTTAATTGAAAAACAGCTGTAATTAAAACTAATAAAATTTGTCGTCTTCCAGCCAGTAGCTTTAAAACAGTAAAACCAGTTGTGTGGCATGTGTGTATGTAAGGCAACAGGGAATTTAAGTTGAGATTATCCCTTCTTGGCCATACTTTGTTAGTCGACAATAACTCAGGTTTTAGGTTTTAAGAGTACTTGGTGCGTGTCGGTAGGTGCGTGTCGGTAGGTGCGTGTACTGTAGGTGCGTGTACTGTAGGTGCGTGTACTGTAGGTGCGTGTACTGTAGGTGCGTGTACTGTAGGTGCGTGTACTGTAGGTGCGTGTACTGTAGGTGCGTGTACTGTAGGTGCGTGTACTGTAGGTAGGCAGGTGGGTAGGTATAGGGAGGTGGAGGCAGGTGGAGGCAGATGTGTGTAGGTAGGTGGGTGTCATATATTGGTTTAAGGTAGGTCTTATCTTTAGAAGCTGTACAGGTTAATGAACAGGTGAGCGTTTGAATCAACAGGTTTGTGCGGGACGTACCTGGGGCTTTCTCCTCCTGGACAGGTATCTTCCAGACCAATGGAAGTAGAGACAAAAGCAAGGTTAGCAGCTCTTCTCTGCAGGTCAGCTCCTATAGGGACAAACACAGCTCTCAGCTTGGCTCAGTCAACTCTTCCACCCCCGTAACCATATAGGGTCAAACACAGCTTATCCCCTATCCTCCCCCCACTTCCCCCAGGCCATAGCAGTAAATGAGAATCTGTTCTCAGTCAACTTGTCTGGTAAAATAAAGGTAGAAGAAACACACACCACAGAGCATGTTAGCTACAACAGACTGACCACAAGGCATATTAGCTAGAATGGTCCAACTCTCAATCTGGCTCACACTGTTCACACCTTCAGAAGTAATATCACACCCTAACGCGACAAAAACTGTTCAGACAGAGAAAAGATAAAAAGAGAGAGAAAGAAAAAGAGACAGCAAGAGAGAAAGACATATCAACATGGGTGGTGCCAGTTCCACTCAGTTAAACATAGAATCATGGGTGGTGTCAGGTCCAAAACTACTTCCTTAGCTCCAACTTTTAAACTGCTTGTTAATGCAATATCTAATCAACCAATCACGTGGCAGCAAATGTATGCAGAAGCACATTTCTAAACATCGAACCTTGAAGCAGATGGGCTACAGCAGCCGAAGACCACACTGGGTGCCACTTCTATTAAGTTAAGAAAATGTTCTTAGTCAACTTACCTGGTTAAAATAAAGGTTAAATAAATAAATATTAGCTAAGACCAGGAAACTGAGGCTAAAATTTGCTCAGGCCAAGCCAAAATTGGACCATAGAAGATTGAAAAACTGTTGCCTGGTCTAATGAGTATTGCTATCTGCAGTGACATTCAGATGGTAGGATCAGGATTTCGTGTAAATAAACATGATATACCTGCCTTGTATCAATGGTTCAGGCTGGTGGTGGCAGTGTAATGGTGTGGGGGATATTTTCTTAGTTTGGACCCCTTAGTACCAGTTGAGTGTTGTTTAAATGCCACAGCCTACCTGAGTATTGTTCATCATGTCCATCCCTTTACAACCACAGTGTACCCATCTACTAATGGCTAGTTCCAACAGAATAACACACCATGTCAATAAGCTCACATCATCTCAAACGGTTTTCTTAAACATGACAATGAGTTCACTGTACTTAAATGTTCTCCACAGTCACTAGATCTCAACCCAATCAAGTACCTCTGGGATGTGGTGGAACAGGAGATTCATATCATGGATGTGTTGCCAACAAATCTGCACCAACTATGTGATGCAATAATGTCAATATGGACCAAAATCTCAGAGGAATGTTTCCAGCACCTTGTTGAATCTATGCCACAAAGAATTAAGGCAGTTCGGAAGGCAAAAGTAGGTCAAAGCTGGTACTAGCAAGGTGTTCCTAATGAAGTGGCCGTTGAGTGTACATTCTCATGTGAACAAAGTTATAAAGGCGGTCAGCACCAGAGGGTGGCAGGTTCGAATCCCAGTGCTCAAGCCTCTCTCACCTTTGCTCTGTGAGTGGTTGTTTATTTCATTGTCTGAATGTAGCTGTGGCCATCTGGTATGGAATAATAAAGTATTAGGAATGCATATGAATAGGACAAAAAAGTGAAAGTGAATTCAGCCAAAGATCATTTCCAAATAGAGCATGCAGAGATGATGTGTGAGCATGTGTGGGAAGGTGAGTTGTTTTGCTCTTCTTTACATTTTAGTAATTTAGCAGACACTCTTGTACAGAGCGACTTACAGTAAGTACAGGGACATACCCAATGGAGCCTAGCTCAAGGACATCAGAACATTTTGGAACAGTCAGGAATTGAACTGGCAACCTTCTGATTAGAAGTATTTTGACTGTATGTGACAATAAACAAAACTTCAAACTTGCCTGGAAGTCTGACTCCCTAACATCTCTGCCAAATGACACCCTTCAACCTCTAAATGCTACATACATTAAATTAATTTAAAATATATTAAATAACCAAAATGTTGACTCTACACAACATACTGTAACAATGGTCAATGGAAACCAAAATCACCAACCGAATTGAGGGCTGGATTCAAACTCACTAAAAATCAAAGTAAACATCTAAAAATCACAGGCTGTTACATTTTGCATGAATTTCATCACAGCAACTCAAAGTGACTCAGTAGTGTGTATGGCCCCGGCCTGCCTGTATGCACTCCCAACAACGTCTGGGCATGCTCCTGATGAGACGGCAGATGGTGTCCTGGGGGATCTCCTCCCAGACCTGGATCAGGGCATCAGTGAGCTCCTGGACAGTCTGTGGCGCTACTTGATACATCCAGATGCGTATTAATGCACAGGCTTGCTGCAGCCTAGGGGCCCCACATGTGCAGGGGCCTCGGATTGGCGAACCACATTTTTTTTTATTTTAAATTTACTTCAGCGCGAACACAAAATACCCTAATAACTTGTTTGCATATGACGTCACGTCACTGCGTTTCCATGGCGCGAAATACAGATGGAGGGCATGAAGTGATTTGCTACATTTAGGAAGCATTATAACAAACTGAAAATGCCTATGTGTTGCGTTGTTTATGGTTGCTCAAATCGATTAAACCGAGAAACCACAAGGAGTTTTTTTATCGTGTACCAAAGGTTGTTGTTCATAAGGGGGGAAAAATGCCAGAAAAACGCCTGAAAAAATGGCTTGCAAACCTACGTCTATGGTTGGGAGTAACAGAATCGGAAAATGCCCGTGTGTGTGCAGTGATCACTTCGTCAAAGGTGAATTAACACAACTTATGTGGCTATGTTTGTGTAACGTACCAGTTGTATTTTGCTTGGTTCATCCATGGATGTGCACTGGCGATAGCCTACGTTTAAAACAATAAATAGAACAAGCAACACATACTAACAGCTAACAGTTATACAAAATACAGGCAAAATTAACTAAATCATCTGTACCTACTGTACCATCGGTTATAGGCTATGCTCATATAATATAGACCTAGAAAGAGCTATTCCTTAACATTGGCAACACAACAGTTGTGGTGTAAAGAACAAAACCAAAGTTTCTACATGTCAACATTGTGCACGAATTCAAACTCAATATGCAATGCAAGCTCTAGGTTATGTTACAATAGAAAATCCATTGACCCAATACTTTGACTAAAGGAAAGAAAAATTTGCTGCATGTCATCCCTTCTCTCCCTCACTCCCGCATTTAGTGGCTCTCTTCAGCTGTTCCTACGAAGTTATGAACAATTCTGAATCGTTTGGTTCATGTGACAATAAATACTTTAGACTTTG
>JACXGM010036060.1:0-11371 GCA_016801145.1 Umbra pygmaea
AAAAAGACAGCAGTATATAAAAATTGCAAGTTAAAACTAATTTAAGCAGTTAAAACAAAATAGCTAGCACAACGACTAAGAACAAAACAAGTTAAAACTAATTTAAGCAGTTAAAACAAAATAGCTAGCACAACGACTAAGAACAAAACAAGTTAAAACTAATTTAAGCAGTTAAAACAAAATAGCTAGCACAACGACTTAAAACTAATTTAAGCAGTTAAAACAAAATAGCTAGCACAACGACTAAGAACAAATCCAGTTAAAACTAATTTAGCAGTTAAAACAAAATAGCTAGCACAACGACTAAGAACAAAACAAGTTAAAACTAATTTAAGCAGTTAAAACAAAATAACTAGCACAACGACTAAGAACAAAACAAGTAGTTACGTGTTGAAAGCCTTGTTGAAAAGAAACGTTTTCAACTGTGATTTAAAAACACTAAGCACAGCTATGTTACAAAGAGTAGTAGGTAAGGCATTCTACAAAGTAGGTCACTGGATGGCAAAAGATCGGCCTCCAAACTTTTTATATCTAAACTTAGGGATAATCAAAGAGGTGTTCTGAGAGGAGCGGAGGGTTCTGGCAGGTTGGTATACAGTGACCTGCTCGGATAGGTATGCCAGGGAAAGACCATTAATGGCCTTAAAAACAAACATCAGAACCTTATACTCCACCCTAAACCGTACCGGAAGCCAGTGAAGTGAGCAGAGGACAGGGGTTATGTGTGAGCGTTTATGGGTATTGGTAAGAATGGTTGGGAAGTGTTTGGTTAAGCCCAGTGTAGAGGGCATTACAGTAATCTAGCCTTGAGCTGATAAAGGCATGAATGGCTTTTTCTAAATCACCACGGGACAGGAATGACTTCACCTTACTGAGGAGCCTTAGCTCCATAATGAGTGAATAGGGCCGACCATGTCTGGTCGTGAGACAGCTCTGCACTGTACTGAGACATGTTTAGTTGTATCGTACATTGTCTCTGTCGAGAAAAATAAAATGGTTGTGCCTACCATCAGGGTCAGGGTCGAAGGGTGGTGCCATGAGGAAGTGTCCATAGACGGTCTTGGATACAGAGCCCAGGTAGTTGGAGGCCTCCAGGGTGTAGTTCCCGTTGTCAACATGTGTAGGGTTCTTAAACGTCAGACATCCCTCCAGGTAGTCCTGGTAAAAGTCCAGCTCGGTCCGGATGTAGTCGCTCTGCAGAACCTCCTGCTGTGTGACATTAATAACAGTAATATAAATAAGAGATTAATAACAGTAACATCAATAAGGGATTAGTAACAGTAATATCAATAAGGAATTAACAACAGTCACATCAATAAGGGATTAATAACAGTAATATCAATAAGGTGTTAATAACAGAAATATCAATAAGGGATTAATAACAGTAACATCAATAAGGTATTAATAACAGTAATATCAATAAGGGATTAATAACAGTAACATCAATAAGGGATTAATAACAGTAATATCAATAAGGGATTAAAAATAGTCACATCAATAAGGGATTAATAACAGTAACATCAATAAGGGATTAGTAACAGTAATATCAATAAGGAATTAATAACAGTCACATCAATAAGGGATTAGTAACAGTAATATCAATAAGGAATTAATAACAGTAATATCAATAAGGGATTAATAACAGTAATATCAATAAGGTATTAATAACAGTAATATAAATAAAGGATTAATAACAGTAATATCAATAAGGGATTAATAACAGTAATATAAATAAGAGATTAATAACAGTAATATCAATAAGGGATTAATAACAGTAACATCAATAAGGGATTAATAACAGTAATATCAATAAGGGATTAATAACAGTCACATCAATAAGGGATTAATAACAGTAACATCAATAAGGGATTAATAACAATAACATCAATAAGGGATTAGTAACAGTAATATCAATAAGGGATTAGTAACAGTAATATCAATAAGGGATTAATAACAGTAATATCAATAAGGGATTAATAACAGTAATATCAATAAGGAATTAATAACATTCACATCAATAAGGGATTAGTAACAGTAATATCAATAAGGAATTAATAACAGTAACATCAATAAGGGATTAATAACAGTAATATCAATAAGGGATTAATAACAATCACATCAATAAGGGATTAATAACAGTAACATCAATAAGGGATTAGTAACAGTAATATAAATAAGAGATTAATAACAGTCACATCAATAAGGAATGAATAACAGTAACATCAATAAGGGATTGATAACAGTAATATCAATAAGGGATTAATAACAGTAATATCAATAAGGGATTAATAATAGTAATATCAATAAGGGATTAATAACAGTAATATAAATAAGGGATTAATAACAGTACTATCAATAACGGATTAATAACAGTAACATCAATAAGGGATTAAAAACAGTAATATAAATAAGGGATTAATAGCAGTAATATCAATAAGGGATTAATAACAGTAACATCAATCATATTTAATAACAGTAATATCAATAAGAGATTAATAACAGTAAAAAATAATTCATATTTAATAATTAGAAATAAATAACCACCTGTTCGTGGTACCAGCGTAACGTGGGGTGAGGGTATCCTCTCACTGTGAACTCGATGCAGGTGTCATGGCGCCGCTCCGGCTCGGACAGCTTCAGGATGACAGGTGGAACTGTGATGGAGCAGAGGAAAATAAACATGCATGGTAGCTCTTTCACCCACAGAAACTACATGACAAGTTATTTAAATCAAGATATAATGCTTAATATGCAATATATTCATAATCAGATGTATAGTATGGCTAAACTGTCATTCTACACATAATCCAAATTATTAGATTTCAGATATAAAACAGATATTACATCTATTCCATATTGATTTATTTATTGAAGAGCATAAAGAACGATATTCAATATAACCATCATTTTATTTAAAAACTGACAAAATGTTATGAGATTGAATCAATATAATCCAGTGTCAGAGATGTGATACAAGCTCTAATCCATGTAAGAGATTTAAACATTGACATAATCAATATAATCAGCCATGACAGCACAAGTACTAGATGATATATTACATATAGTCAGATGTGACAGCTGAAACAGCACAATTATATACATAATGTGTATTTACTTTTTTTTATTTTACTAGGCAAGATGTCTAAGAACAAGTTCTCATTTGCAGCAATTACCTGGGTAGGTCAAACAAAATTACAATGTACAGGAACAAGCAAGGAAATTAAAAAGCAAGCAGATAACAACACAATCACATAAAACATAGTCAGTAATAAAAGTATGCTGTCCTAGTCTACGTCATGATAGTCAGCAGTTCGAGCCTGACTATAGGTTCTCTAGCTTTCCCTGGACTTCCAGAATGAGGCAGCTCAAATTGGCATAGCCCTGCCCAGGATTTGGGATAGACAAGCCGAATCATCCACCTTGCCACGTCTAAATTGCAACTTTTTGTGTGCAGATCGGGTGCCTAAAATCAATTACAGAAGTATAGTTGATGAGTATAATCATCCCAAACATGCTCTGACTAAAGGCTTCCATGTTGGATAAGCAGTGTGAAAAGAGTCAGCGGCTCAGCGACACGTGGTTGGATGAAACATGTGAGCGCCCCTCACCATCTTGCATCTTTCCAAGGAGTTGCAAAGCTGCCGACAAGGCGGGGTTAGAGGGAATTGGGAGGGGAGAAAAATGGGGGGGGGGGGTTTAATGCATTGTCAACTACATGTCTAAAATGACACTCGTTCCTCCAACCTAAAAGTACATTGTATCTCACTCCATATGTGAGGGGCAAAAACGGTAAAAGCAGTTGTACCCAGTTCAGGAGAGATCTTAGTGATCTGTAGTGATAGACATACCTGAGCTCAGGTCTGGTAGCACATTCATTTAACAGTTAAAAGTTAAGGTGGTCGTTTCTGCAAATTTACTTTAAAAACAAGAAGTGCAAAATGCATTGTTCTGCGAGATTTTAAAGACAGCCCGTCTACAGTCTAAATTGTATTTGAGAGCTAAAATAATGATACTAGATAAAACTCATGTAATCTAATGTGGGAGCTGTAACAATGATCCTAAATACACTCACATAAAGGATTATTAGGAACACATACTAATACTGTGTTTGGCCCTCTTTTGCTTTTAGAACTGCCTTAATTCTACATTGATTCAACAAGGTGCTGAAAGCATTCTTTAGAAATGTTGGCCCATATTGATAGGATAGAATCTTGCAGTTGATGGAGATTTGTGGGATGCACATCTAAGGCACAAAGCTCCCGTTCCACCACATCCAAATATGTTCTATTGGGTTGAGATCTGGTGACTGTGGGGGCCATTTTAGTACAGTGAACTCATTGCCATGTTCAAAAAACCAATTTGAAATGATTTGAGCTTTGTGACATGGTGCATCATCCTGCTGGAAGTAGCCGTCAGAGGATGGGTACATGGTGGTCATAAAGGGATGGAAATGGTCAGAAACAATGCTCAGGTAGGCTGTGGCATTTAAACGATGCCAAATTTGCACTAATGGGCCTAAAGTTTGCCAAGAAAACATCCCCCAAACCATTACACCACCACCACTAGCCTGCACAGTGGTAACAAGGCATGATGGATCCATGTTCTCATTCTGTTTACACCAAATTCTGACTCTACCATCTGAATGTCTCAACAGAAATCGAGACTCATCAGACCAGGCAACATTATTCTAGTCTTCAACTGTCTAAATTTGGTTTGCTCTTGCAAATTGTAGCCTCTTTTTCCTATTTGTAGTGGAGATGTGTGGTACCAAAATGTATGAGAGGCCGTATAGGCAATAATTCATACTTGGTCTCACATATAACACCATAGCCTCACATATATACCATTATACTCTCACATATATACCATTAAACTCTCACATAGATACCATTATACTCTCACATATACCATCATACTCTCACATATACATGTATAACATTATACTCTCACATAGATACCATCATACTCTTACATAGATACCATCATATTCTCACATAGATACCATTATACTCTCACATAGATACCATCATACTCTCACATAGATACCATCATACTCTCACATAGATACCATCATACTCTCACATAGATACCATCATACTCTCACATAGATACCATCATACTCTCACATAGATACCATTATACTCTCACATAGATACCATCATACTCTCACATAGATACCATCATACTCTCACATATATACCATTATACTCTCACATAGATACCATTATACTCTCACATAGATACCATCATACTCTCACATAGATACCATCATACTCTCACACATATACCATTATACTCTCACATAGATACCATCATACTCTCACATATATACCATCATACTCTCACATAGATACCATCATACTCTCACATATACAGACTCTTGACCATTGTTATTCAACGATCCACAACAGCTTCAAACCCATCCCCCGACCTGCCTTTGAAAAGGCAGATCACATCTCCATTCTTCCCCTCCTATCCTACAGACAACGTCTTAAACAGGATAAACTGGTTTTTCGAGCAGTCCAAAAAATGGAGTGAGTAATCCATCACCACTCTCCAAGACTGCTTTGAAACCACAGACTGGGAGATGTTCCGTGTTGCAGCTGGTGACAACATTGATGAATACACTGACTCCGTCTCAGCATTCATCACCAAGTGCATAGATGATGTCGTTCCACGGGTCAATGTCAAGACCTTCCCCAATCAAAAGCCCTGGGTTAACCGTAATGTCCATGCAAAGCTTGTAGCACGGTCCTCTGCCTATAACTCTGGGGACCTGGAGGCTCTGAGGAGGGCCAGATATGACCTACGGAAAGCCATCAGAGATGCTAAAAGAGGCTACAGGGGCAAATTGGAGTCTAACTACAACAGCTCTGACCCCAGGCGCATGTGGTGTGGGCTGCGGCAGATAACGGAGTGCAAAGGGAGAAATAGCTGTGACGCCCATCCCCCCGCCTCGCTCCCCGATGAACTCAACACCTTCTTCGCACGGTTTGAGGTGGCCATCACTCCGGAAAAGCTGGCTGAGAACCCAGACGACTGCACTCTGACCCTGGATGTGGCTGACGTAAGGAGAGCTTTCAAAAGAGTGAATCCGCGGAAGTCTCCAGGGCCAGATGGTATTCCAGGCCGTGTTCTAAGAGGATGTGCCGACCAGCTTGCGGGGGTATTCATCTCCATATTCAACCTTTCCCTAACTCAGTCTGTAGTTCCCTCCAGCTTCAAGCAGGCCACCATTATCCCGGTCCCAAAAAAAACTTACATCACCTGCCTAAATGACTACCTCATCATGAAGTGCTTTGAGCGGCTGGTCAGAACCCATGTCTGCGCCGCCCTTCCTGACACCTTGGACCCCCTACAATTTGCATACCGCCCCAACAGATCTACAGACGATGCCATCGCACTGACGGAACACACCGCCCTCTCCCATCTGGAAAAAGGGAACACATATGTGAGGATGCTATTTGTGGACTACAGCTCAGCATTTAACACTATTGTTCTTGCTAAGCTCATTCCCAAGCTCAGGACCCAGGGTTTTAACACCTCCCTTTGCAACTGGATCCTGGACTTCCTAACGAGAAGACCCCAGATAGTGAGAATGGGCAACCTCACCTCCTCCACAATGACCCTGAGCACCGGAGCCCCACAGGGCTGCGTACTCAGTCCCCTCTTGTACACTCTGTTCACTTATGATTGTGTGGCCACATGCAGTTCCAACACCATCATAAAGTTTGCGGATGATACAACCATCCTAGGTCTCATCTCCAACAACGATGAGACTGCTTACAGAGAGGAGGTCACTACCTGGTGCCAGAGCAACAACCTCTCTCTCAACTTCAGCAAGACAAAAGAGATGATAGTGGACTTTAGGAAGCAGCAGAGGGAGGGTCCTGCCCCCATATACATTGATGGAGCTGAAGTCAAGAGAGTTTCAGAGTTCAATTTCCTCGGTGTGTTCATCAGCGACATCCTCACATGGTCCAGACAGACAATCTCGGCAACAAAAACTGCCCAAAAGCGCCTATACTTCCTGAGGAGACTCAAGATGTTTGGCATATTTGTCAGGATTTTAATAAACTTCTACAGGTGCACCAATGAGAACATCCTCTCAGGCTGCATTACAGCCTGGTACGGCAACTGCTCCGCTGCTGATCGTAAAGCCCTTCAGAGGGTGGTGAAGTCAGCGGAGCACATCATAGGCTGCTGCCTCCCCTTCGTGCAAGGCATCTACCAGAAGCGATGCCTTAGGAAAACAAAGAACATTCTTAAAGATCACAGCCATCCAGGCCTTAAACTTTTCTCGCTGCTGCCGTCTGGTAGACGTTACCGGAGCATCAAGGCACGGACTACCAGACTTAAAAACAGTTTCTTCCCCCAAGCCATTCGGCTGCTCAACATGGAACACTGACACTGATCACGAATCATCTGTTGAGCACTAACATTCTCTGGTCATTTCATGCTCTCTACATCTAATGTAGCAGAATTCAATTGCACATTTAAAAGCAATTTTCCATGCCAAACCTATAATATTTATTACTTCTAGTGTTGTACATTTTCCAGATCATTGCTCAGTACATAGTATATTATTATTATTACTATTGTCATTATTGTTTTAAAAATTCTTTATTTTGTTGAAATCTTTTTTTAAGCCCACTGCATAGATGTGTCGAGCCATGTCAAATTAATTTCTCTGCATAGGATGATGTGATGTTATTCGATGCATATGATAAATAAACAACTTTGAACTTTGAACTGTAAACTTTGGTGCCAGACGGGCCGGTCTGAGTATTTCACAATCTGCTCAGTTACTGGGATTTTTACGCACAACCATTTCTAGGGTTTTACAAAGAATGGTGTGAAAAGGGAAAAACATCCAGTATGTGGCATTCCTGTGGGCAAAAATGCCTTGTTGATGCTAGAGGTCAGAGGAGAATGGGCCGACTGCTTCAAGCTGATAGAAGGGCAACTTTGACTGAAATAACCACTCATTACAACCCAGGTATGCAGCAAAGCATTTGTGAAGCCACAACGCACAAACTTGAGGCGGATGGGCTACAACAGCAGAAGACACTACCGGGTACCACTCATCTCCACTACAAATAGGAAAAAAAGGCTACAATTTGCAAGAGCTCACCAAAATTGGACAGTTGAAGACTGGAATAATGTTGCCTGGTCTGATGAGTCTCGATTTCTGTTGAGATATTCAGATGGTAGAGTCAGAATTTGGCGTAAACAAAATGAGAACATGGATCCATCATGCCTTGTTACCACTGTGCAGGCTGGTGGTGGTGGTGTAATGGTTTGGGGGATGTTTTCTTGGCACACTTTAGGCCCATTAGTGCCAATTGGGCATCGTTTAAATGCCACAGCCTACCAAAGCATTGTTTCTGACAATGTCCATCCCTTTATGACCACTTTGTACCCATGCTCTGACGGCTACTTTCAGCAGGATGATGCACCATGTCACAAAGCTCAAATCATTTCAAATTGGTTTCTTGAACATGACAATAAGTTCACTGTACTAAAATGGCCCCCACAGTCACCAGATCTCAACCCAATAGAGCATATTTGGATGTGGTGGAACGGGAGCTTCGTGCCCTGGATGTGCATCCCACAAATCTCCATCAACTGAAAGATGTTATCCTATCAATATGGGCCTTTATTTCTAAAGAATGCTTTCAGCACCTTGTTGAATCAATGCCACGTAGAATTAAGGCATTTCTGGAGGCGAAAGGGGGTCAAACACAGTATTAGTATGGTGTTCCTAATAATCCTTTAGGTGAGTGTAAGTATACACAGCCTTTGCCATGACACTCAAAATTGAGCTCAGGCGCATCCTTTTTCCACTGATAATCCTTGAGCTGTTTCCACAACCTGATTGGAGTCCACCTGTGGTAAATTCAGTTGAATGGACATGATTTGGAAAGGCAAACACCTGTCTATATAAGATCCCACAGTTAACAGTGCATATCAGAGCACAAACCAAGCCATGAAGTCCAAGGAAATGTCTGTAGACCTCAGAGACAGGATTGTATAGAGGCACAGTCAGGGTGGTGACCAAGAACCCGATGGTCACTCTGAAAGAGCTCCAGTGTTTCCCTGTGGAGAGAGGAGAACCTTCCAGAAGAACAACCATCTCTGCAGCACCAATCAGGCATGTATGGTAGAGTGGCCAGACGGAAGCCACTCCTCAGTAAAAGGCACGAGAGCCCACCTGGTGTTTGCCAAAAGGCACCTGATGGATTCTCAAATCCTGAGAAACAAAATTCTCTGAAATCTGGAGGAAACCAGGCACGGCTCATCACCTGGGAAATACCATCCCTACAGTGAAGCATGGTGACAGCATCATGCTGTGGGTATGTTTTTCAGCAGCAGGAACTTGGAGACTAGTCAGGATTGAGGGAAAGATGAATGCAGCAATGTACAGAGACATCGTTGCTGAAAAACTGCTCCAGAGCGCTCTGGACCTCAGACTGGGGTGAAGGTTCATCTTCCAACAGGACAACAAACATAAGCACACAGCAAAGATAACAAAGAAGAGGCTACAGGACAACTCTATGAATGTCTTTGGCCAGAGCCTAAACTTGAACCCAATTGAACATCTCTAGAGAGATCTGAAAATGGCTCTGCACCATCGCTCCCCATCCAACCTGATGGGGCTTGAGAGGTCCTGCAAAGAACAATGGGATAAACTGCCCATAATAAGGTTTGCCAAGATTGTAGCATCATACTCAAAAAGACTTGAGGCTGTAATTGCAGCCAAAGGTGCTTCAACAAAGTATTGAGCAGAGGCTATGTACTGTGTGTACTTTTTCGTTTTTATTTTTGATAAATTTTCTACGATTTCAAACACACTTCTTTCACATTGTCATTATGGGGTTTTGTTTGTAGAATTTTTAATCAATTTCAGAATAAGTGTGTAACTGTAACGTTTCCCAGTTCCCCTTCCCTGGACACTGCCACTTCCCTAGTCTAAATTCCTCAGAACTACAATTCCCATTCCCCAGTTCTTCTTCCTGTGGACTACAGCTTCCCTAGTCATGCCTCCTCAGAACTACATTTCCCATACCCGGACTCAATTATCCCAATTCAGTACACCTGCTCACTCCAATCTGTATTTAAGCCACACACCTCTCATTTGTCTCTTTGCGATGTATTGTGAGTATTATTTTCGCCATTCTGAGCATTCCAATGTTTTCTTGTTATTCCGGTTTGACCTTTGCCTTGTATAGATTTATTCTGCCTTGGATTTTCCTTCTGTGCCATAGCCTGTATTCTTGTGTAGTTGTTCTGGCCTGACCCCTGTATCGTTTGGTTGAGTGTTCTGCCTTGGAGTAAGATTCTGTGCCATTGCCAATATACAACATTTATCCTGTTTAATATAAACAGTGTTCTTTTTCAATCTGTTGGAGTGTTCATTATAGAATACCTCGCCCGTACTATATATGGCTGGGAGTGAGCTGTTGTACGGTGGCTGGGCCCAGGAGGATCCTCTATGGGACCTCTACGAAGCCTCCTATGAGGACTTTTTAGTCAGGGAGGCTGTGGATGGGGACTACATCCTCCCACGTCGTGTCTTTGAGACACCTGCCCCTTTTATAGCTCCAAAGAAGGCCATCCAGAGTTACAAGAAGGCTACTAGCCCCAGTTACAAGAAGGCTACCAGCCCCAGTTACAAGAAGGCTAACAGCCCTAGTTCCAAGAAGGCTACCAGCCCCAGTCCTAAGAAGGCTACCAGCCCCAGTTACAAGATGGCTACCAGCCCCAGTTACTAAGATGGCTACCAGCCCCAGTTACAAGATGGCTACATGCCCCAGTTACAAGATTGCAGCCAGCCCCAGTTCCAGGAAGGCTACCAGCCCCAGTTCCAAGATAGATACCAGCCCCAGTTCCAGGAAGGCTACCAGTCCCAGTTACAAGATGGATACCAGCCCCAGTTACAAGATGGCAGCCTGCCTGTTTCCCACTGTGGCTGCCAACTCGTTTCCCTGGTGGGCCGCCTGTCCGAGCCATATCTATGAAGAGAGCGATGACAAGGAGATGCCAGACATTATAGGTGAGTCGGAGTCGTCTGACGAGGAGGAAAAGGAAACCCCCTCTGTAGGGTTTTGGCAAGCTCCCGCTCCTCGGCCACAAGAGGCCGCAGTTCCCGCTCCACGGCCACAAGAGGCCGGTGTTTCCGCCCAAGTTTCCAGACCAGTAGAGGTCACCCAAGATTCCAGACCAGAAGAGGTCACCCAAGATTCCAGACCAGAAGAGGTCACCCAAGTTTCCAGACCAGAAGAGGTCACCCAAGTTTCCAGACCAGAAGAGGTCGCTCTAGCTCCCAGACCAGAAGAGGTCACCCAAGTTTCCAGACCAGAAGAGGTCA
>JACXGM010036061.1:0-11501 GCA_016801145.1 Umbra pygmaea
GACGTCCATTGGACATATTACAGACGTTAACTATTAGAATCTTATGTCTGTTAGACATCTGATTTACGTAATTTGAACATCTGACAAGGACGTCTATGCGACATATTCCAGATGAGCAAACGCCCTTAGAATTACGTCTTCCAGATGCTAACGACGACCACACACAGATGTCTCCGCGATGTACGTGTGCTATCTGGGTTGTGTCATATATTGTTTTGCACTAATATGGTTGATCTTGACCAGAGGGGTGTTCCATAAAACTAGTTTAGAAAACAAGCCAGGCTTATTTTGGTTAGTCAGGCTTATTTTCAGTGAATTCCGTTCCATAAAGCTAACTGAAAATAGTTCAAACTCAGTTACCCTGGAAACTCCGTACACTTTGGATAACGCAAACAAAATTCTCAATTCCGAGAGTCAAGAGAACTCCATTAACTTGCGATAAGGAATTCACTACGTTGCTCACAAGCTGAGAGCTATGTAATTTCAACCACAACGGCAGGTTCCTAGATTTTCTTAATTTTGCCTTCAAAATAAAAGCTTATTATTTAAAGTAATACATCCGGAATAAAAACATTGAACCATTACACTTTAAAAATATGTTGCTAAACGATATTAGAATGTTGTTCAATAATGATTAACTATACTATTTAAGAAGAAAACATATTTCTATTCTGGATAGATTCAATATATGTTGTGTCATATATTGTTTTGCACTAATATGGTTGATCTTGACCAGAGGGGTGTTCCATAAAACTAGTTTAGAAAACAAGCCAGGCTTATTTTGGTTAGTCAGGCTTATTTTCAGTGAATTCTGTTCTATAAAGCTAACTGAAAATAGTTCAAACTCAGTTACCCTGGAAACTTGTGCTGGGAAACTAACTTGGTCCAGGGCAGGCTAATTGTCAGGCTGAGCCTAGCTTGATGCGTAACCAGAATACCGTTAACACTGACCTGTGCTTGGAGTGATGATATTACATCAGACTCTGTCATGCTGCCATTTCATATCATGTAACCATTTTCAGTCCAAAAATTAAAGCAAATGCACTTTAATAATAAATGTAATACATTTGAACATACAAAAAGTGTAACAAATGCAAAAAACTGAAGTTACATTTGTTTAGTTGGTGTGATCGTTGTACTGAATCAATTAAATATTTATAAATATTATTCATATGCGTCGGACGCATAATCATGGCGTGTCCTTTCATTTGTAAGGTGGTGGATGAGGTAGCGATAATCATATGCAGGGCATTTGAAAGAGAATGTACTTTCAGGGACAGGACAGACCCGTTGGCTTTTTCTGACAACTACCTGCTTGAGCGATATGGATTTGAGGGAAGGGACAGCATATATATTTGTAGATTACATTGTAGTTTCATGTGCTGTACGTGCTACATGAAATTGCCTGTCTGAGGAGAGGCAACCAAGTATGGCTGTAGAGGAAGACTGGGGTATTGAAGAAATTTTTTAGGACAATGAAACAGGAACGATGACCATACGCCCTCTTTCCCCCGAACATGTCCTATTTGATTACTGTTGTTTCAGCAACACTGTATTGTGCTGGCTACACGAATGCAGAGTTTTTTTATTGTCGAACGGAGATTTGTTTTCAGAATAATAGTGCTCATTCCAATGCATGAAATAATCATTGTAAATTCTTTTTAAAGCTAGTGAATTATAATCAAATCAAATTGTGTTGTGTCTTTAAAGAACTATTACAATAGTTTGATAGGAAAAAATATGAATGTTTTTAATAACAATTGTCAAAGATATACAGTACACTAAATGTTATGAATATATTATCTCATTTAAACTAAACTATTCCTCGTGCCGAAACCTGTGCTATGGATACATGTTCAATAGGATGTGTTTAACCCAAATATAGTCTCAAACCCTCAAATACTTGAGGCAGTGTAGCCAACAAAATTTGATTTGATTATAATTCACAATCTTGAAAATGAATTTACAACGATTATCTCATGCAATAGAATGAGCGCTATTATTCTGAAAAAAAAGTTATTTTTTTAAGTAGTTGCTACACATTTAAACGATCTTTTTTTGTTTGATTAATTGCTGCTGTTTTCCTTTTTTGGTAATCATATGTTTCGAAAAGCAAACGCTGCTCAGTTGCAGTGAACATCGCTGCTCTTTCTTTCCCCTTATTTGCCATGGTAAATTGATGAGTCTATGCTCCACCATCAGGGCTTCTTAAGAAAGGCGTGCACGCGCTATTAGCTAGACTATTTGAACCTAGTTTGAATTAGTGAGATCACATTAGTGACATCACAGAATAAGAACTCCTCCTCCCAGCTGCCTTCTGCTCTACGACTAGGCAACACTATCACCACAATCAAAACTGCCATTTAGTTGATCATTTTAATAAGCATTTTGGTATGGCTGGCCATGCGTTTCACAGGGCTAACCTCACCCTGGCCATTGGCCCAACCCCAGTTGACAGTCCCCCACTCTCTGCAGTACCATGCCCTAGCCTTCCTAATTTCTCCTTCACCCAAATTCAATTAGTTGATGTCCTAAGAGAACTGCAAAAGCTAGACCCTTTCAAATCTGCTGGGCTAGATAACCTGGACCCGTCATTCCTAAAGCTCTCTCCAGCAATCATTGCAGCTCCCATTACTAGCCTGTTTAACCTCTCTCTCGTATCCTCAGAGATCCCGAAAGACTGGAAAACAGCTGCAATCACCCCTCTTTTCAAAGACCCCAACTGTTATAGACCCATATCCATCCTGCCCTGTCTCTCTAAAGTCTTCGAAAGTCAGATTAACAATCAGATTGTCAAACATTTAGAATCCAACAGCACACTCTCTGCTATGCATTCAGGTTTCCGAGCTGGCCATGGCTGCACCTCTGCCACACTCAAGGTATTAAACGATATCACAAATGCCATTGATAAAAGACCCTACTATGCCGCTGTTTTTATTGACCTAGCCAAGGCGTTCGACTCAGTCAATCATAACATCCTTATTGGTAGACTCCGCAGCCTTGGCTTCTCCAAAAACTGCCTCGACTGGTTCATCAACTACCTCTCTGACAGAGTTCAACATGTTAAATCAGAGGGTCTGTTATCTGGACCTATGGGGGTGCCACAGGGTTCGATTCTTGGGCTGACACTTTTTTCTGTGTATATTAATGATGTCACTCATGCTGCTGGTGACTTTCAGATCCACCTCTATGCAGATGACACCATTCTATACACATCCGGCCCTTCATTGGACTCTGTATTAACTAACCTTCAAAAGAGCTTTGACTCCATTCAACATGCCTTCTATAACCTTCAACTGCTCTTAAACCCCACCAAAACTAAATGCATGCTATTCAACCGCACACTTCCTGTACCCGCCAGCCTGACTAGCATCTCCACTCTGGATGGGTCCAAACTGGATTATGTGGACACTGGACACCTACAAATACCTAGGTGTCTGGTTAGATTGCTCACTTTCGTTCCAGCGTCACATTAACATTCTCCAATCTAAAATAAAATCTAGGATTGGCTTCCTATTTAGAAACAAGGCCTCCTTCACCTATGCTGCCAAAAAGACCCTGGTAAAAATGCCCATCCTTCCAATCCTTGATTTCGGGATGTAATTTACAAAACTGCCTCTACCTCCCTACTTAAAAGCTAGACGTAGTATACAATAGTGCCATCCGATTTGTTACCAATGCCCCATTTAACACCCACCACTGTGACCTATATGCACTAGTGGGCTGGCCCTCATTACACACTCGGCACCTGACCTGCTGGTATCACCTAATTTACAAGTCAATCCTAAGAAAAACCCCTCCTTACCTAAACTCACTCCTCACCATTGCCTCACCCTCCCGTAACCTGCGCTCATCCAGGTATATCTCCCTGATCACACCAAAAGCCCACACCTTCTTTGATCGAAATTCCTTCCAGTTTGCCGCAGCTAATGATTGGAACGAGCTACAGAAGACTCTGAAACTCGTGACCACTGTCCCCCTCACTTCCTTTAAATCACAACTATCAGAGCTTCTGTCTAACCATTGCACCTGCTGACCCCACCCTCACATGTACACTACCTCTTCCAACCTGATCCATTACCTTAGCATTTGCCCAATAAGCACCGTTGTATATACTGTCTTGAACAGTATTTTTTTTTCAATTTGTTATTTAACTGTTATTTGCACTGTTACCATTTGCACAATCATACTAGTGTTAATTTATTACATTGTATTTGCCTGCCACTGTATACTAATTTGATCTACCTCAAAATTTTAGATTTCTTTGCACTAATTGTACATTTACTTACATCTACCTCTTTCAATTTTGACTGTATTTTTTATCTTTCTTCCTTACTCTACCATTCGTGTAACTCTCAGGTATTTGTATTCATGTGTAACTACGTCTGTACTTGCACCATTTTGCTTTATCTTGGCCAGGTCACCGTTTTAAATGAGAAATTGTTCTCAACATGCCCACCTGGTTAAATAAAATTAAAAAAAAACATGAGCTTCAACTTAGTTATGGAACCGATTTAAGCGCAGCTGATTAGTTCGGTTAATTCAAGTCTCGTTTTGGACTTTAATCTTCGCTTTCTAAGCGGCCTTTATGGAATACCCCTCCAGGTCGCTGTTTCAGATCCTACTTAGTTAAATAAAATTAAAATAAAAAAGTGACCATTTATTTATTTAACAGGGACAATACACAGCTCCTTAGCAGTTCCAGAGTTAGCTATAAACTAATTTTCATTTGTAGTCCCTGGGCAGGAAACAGATAATAACATATCTGTCAAAGGAAGAAACATAACAATACAATAGAGTATAAAACCACTAACACAGAAAATTAAAGGCAACAATCCAATCTCACAATATTAAAACTCCACCACAAGTTGTAAGCACAGGTGGGACCACCTGCAAGGCATTTCTGCCTGACGCACTTCCGCCAGTGCCTCTTGGACCAGATGCAGGGTTGTCAGATGGTGTTTCAGGTGTCACCTTTCAGGTGTCAGCAAGGACCTCTCTCTTATTGTACTACTAAGTGCCTCTCCCCTTGTCTAACAAACTGGATGGGCGGGTGTGATGTTAATGGGCTGGCATGGTTCGCTTCGAGCCTGCATGCTTTGATGGCTTCTGCTAGCTTTCGCAGGACTCTGTCGTGACACCATCTGTAGCCCCCCTGTTTCAGTGCAATCTTGCAGCCAGAGAAGATGTGCTGGACGCTGGGACTTTGGTGGCTACAATGTTGGCATGGCTTCTCTGTGCAGTACAAGCGATGCAGGTTCTGGGGGCTTGGGGGAGTGTCATACGTGGCTCTGATCAATAAACTTAGCCGTGCTTGGGGCAACTTCCATAGATTAGACCACGTGATGGACCTGTCGATGGCAGCCTCCCAAGTGGTCCATCTGCCTTGCTAAGACTGGGTCACAGCCATGACCTTGTAGCCTACTTCCTACCTCCTGACTTCCAAAATCACGAGCTCTTTCCTTTCCTCCCTTGAGGCTTTGGACGATGGCTTAGGTGGTGTTTGTCAGCCAAAACCTGCTGTCCCATGTTGCACCACCCCTACAACCTTCTCATGTTTCAGTCAGGTTATGGCCTGGTCTACTGCCTGCAATGCATCCCATCTTCTTCCTGTTTGGACTTGGGCTTTGGCACTCTGTACCACTGGGTCATAAGAATGTTTTAGTTCGAACAGCAGTCTCACCTTTTTCAGTTTGTAGCCAAGGCTGATGGTTTTCTGGCTGTTCTGCCAGGCGTGGAAACTCCTCGCCATCCAATGAGAAGGAGATATCATCTCTCCTGTCTCCTCTGCGGATTGAGACACTGCAAGACTTGGATGGCTTTATCTTCATCCTGGCCTATATCAGAAGTTCCTTAAATCTCTTTAGCAGTCTGAGTAATGCTATTTTACTGTAAAGCACTTTGGATCAACTACGGTTGTTTTAAACTTCTGCTCTATAAATAATTTGACTTGACTTGGAGGACTGTGGTGACGTCATGTCGGATGGCCGGAAGTTGCTGCTCGGCTGGGGATCTGCCACCTTTAACTATCTGTCTTCCTCCAACTAAGGTGACCTCAAAGGCTTCTGCAAAGTGAATTGGGGAGATTGAACAACCCATGGCTATTTCTATCTGCTGTTTGTACCACCCAGTTGTAGCTGTTGATGTAGAGCAGCACACTTGGAGGTTATTGAAGTAGGTGGTTATGAGACTCTGGATGAATGGTGGGATATGGAAAAAGCTGACGGCATACCAGATGAGCTGGAGGGGGCCAGACCCATAGGCATTAGCCAGTTCAAGCCAAACTACATGCAGGTCAGACTTGTCGCATCTCGCTGTCTGAATCTGTTCCCAGATCATCATGGAGTGCTCCACCTAGTCTGGAAAACCTGGTACGGCTGCTTTCTGATGGCTGGGGTTTATGTACTTGTTGGCCAAGAGGTAGCTGGACAGGCGGCTCGCCATTGACAAAAATATTTTTTTCCTTCCATGTTCAGGAGCACAATGCCTCTTAATTGGTTGATGTCTCTGGAGTCTTTCTGTCGGGATAAAAGTGGTGACTGCCTTGCACCATGCTGGTGGGATAGATTTAATTTTCCAGGCAACACTTATCTTCCACAAACGCCTCAAGGTCATGGGGCATCTCTTGTAGACCTTGTATGATACATCGTTTGGTCCGGCTACAGAGGCAGCCCATGCTCAACACTTGGTTGAGTTCAGACCATTTTGAGGGGGTGTTATCAAACTTTGACGATGGCCCAGGTGGTTTAGGGATGTGTCCAGGTGAACTAAGGGGACTTTCCCTAAGTGTGTCGCTTGTCTGGGCTTTTATATGGTCCTCTAGCTCCCGTTTAGTGATGCACAGTGTCACGGAAGAAGCTTGACACTGATCTCTCCTTTTGGCTTCTACGTCTCCAGATCCTCTCTGCTCTCCTTAACAGTCCAAGTTTGGCTCGGATCTGGTCCCACAGGTTTTTGAGGCCCTCATTTTTGAGGTCCTCAGATCTTTTCCATGATTTCCGTAGGAGGCGGTACTCTCACTAGCTGGTGTATTTCCCTCTCCTGTCTTCCACTCTGCTTGGGCAGGCTGTTAGTTTCCCACAGCTTTCCAAATCTTGCTTTGCCCTCTTCGAAGAAGTTCAGCTTAGCGATTGTGTTGCATTTCAGTGCGTTCTGGAGGGTTGTATGCGGGCTCTCATCTAAGCTTCTCCACTCTTCCTTTTCACTGGCTTTCGACCATTTAACCTTGGCAATATGGCAAGGTTTCGTGGCTGTAGCTCTTCTGGGCCTGTCGCTTGTAGGTCACGATGTTCGGGCTGCTGGATTTGTGGCAGATGATTTGTGTCCTCTTGCGAGGGCTGGTCTGGCGTTGTTCTCCCAGGCCCAAAGGAGAATTCCGGGCGATTTCAAAACGTAGCTCTGTTGTTTGCATATCAGAAGTGCTGTCCGTAGCGTTAATAACTCAAACAATCTGTATTGCCAAAACCGTGATTACATTTTGCTGCCAATAGACAACCATTACGCATATACGGGGCAAGTTAAAAAGCATGCTTTGAGCCACAAACATGTTCCAAATGTCATTACTAGTCCATATCCATTTGCACTGATTCCTTATAATAAACACAGCGAGTTTGAACAAATAAGTTTGTGTACATACCTCAGTTTATTTCCCATTTTCCAGTGAAGTCCACACTAGTCGATTGTCGAAGTCAAACAAATCAATATTCCAAAACGTATTTTTCCCCCCAAAAAAACTATTTGCGGTGGTTATGTCCAAATAATGTAGCAGGTCGGCCAGGTAATCTGACACCGCTTCCTCAACAGTGTTGCTTAGTTACCTCTGCTCATGCCCGATAACTCTTGAACTCTTGGGAGCTGTAAATGCAAGTGTCAGTTTACACCCGATCAAAGTAGTTTATGAAAATAACCACAGCGAATTGTTTTTTTGTGTGGAAAAAAACATAAAAACACTACAACAGGACTTCCCACATTAAAAAGACCTCACAACATTAAGATTAGCTGTTTGGTATTATTCCTGGTGGGAACATGATTTATATGATTTTAGCCATGATTTCATCATAGATTTAAAACCGGTGTGAAAATGTTCAATTTTCACATCTCACATGGTACTAAGTTCCTATACACTGTGGCTCTAACAGAGAAGACTGATCTACCAAGCTCGGTGGACCTGTGCTGAACTACAGTCACCTCTGTTCTTCTCCCTTTGCTTAAGCACAATGACACAAACTAGGGCTGGTTCGATATGCGTGTCGCGATACAATATGCACTCCTGTGCCTGTTTCCCTGGCAACAGTATATAATGCCCGCAACACGAACTCTGATATTTAATTTCAAAATAATAGCGCTCCTCATTGATTATATTAATCATTGTTTGTTCATTTCATAGATAGTTAGTGGGTCCATGTTCATGTGTTGCTACAATTAGTCTATTTTGGATAACAACAGACTCTAGTGAATGATTTTCAAATGTGTTTTTTATATTAGACTGACAATATATTCAATCAATTTGTGTACAACTTATTTGTTAATGTTTGTAATAATCAGTTATAAATATCCAAGTTCGTGTTGCGGGCATTATATACTGTTGCCAGGCGAACGGGCTCTGGAGTGCATATTGTATCGCGATATGCATATCATACCAGCCCTAACACAAAATAATTTAATGGAGGAGCCACCATATTATTGATTACTTTATTTATTAAACTAACATCAGCAAGAAACAAAACTGTCAAAGGTTATGAGGTCATGTCTTTGAATTATACTACAAGCCCGGCTTGTATTTATAAGGGCAACTAACAAGGAATCTAAATGTTTTGTGGGGGTGTTTCTCTCTTGATAACTGATACTTTTACTAGAGCCCGACCAATATGAGATTTTTGAATCCGATATCGATAGCGAATTTGAATGGGAAAAATTTGCCGATACCGATACAACATTTTCTATTACTATAGCTAAAATGAAAAATCTACATTTTCCTGCATGGATTGTGCGTTAAACCAGACTCCAAAGACACTCAAAGCAGGGTACCTGCGGGTCCTTAAAAAGTCTTAAATAGTCTTAATTTCATTTTCCAGAATTGAAGGCCTAGAATTGTCTTAAAAAGTCTGAAATCTTATTTTCCAAGGTCTTAAAAAATTGTGAGAGTCATGCTAATTTTATTATTTTGTATTTTGTTGAAGGAAACCATAAGCGCTATTCTAAGCAACTACTTAACAATTGCTGGCAGATTACTGTACAGTAATAGCAGGTGATTGCTGCTGCTCCGTAGGCTTACCTCAAATCAACTCAGCTAATTTGTTCGTTAGTTAGCTTATCAGCTTTGTCTGTTTCTGGGTGTTATTTAGGATATTTTTATTTGTGTCCTTGCAGTGTTGTTTACTATAATGTTTTTGTGATCAGTATTAGATAAACGTAAATTTCCACAGTCTCGTTTTGTTGCATTTAACGCAGGTGTATTATGCGATTCATATTACTTTTAAACAATTCCTTTTAGCAACTTGAGAGCCAGGATTCTTGGCGATACTTCCATTACGTCGTTTGATCTGCTGGGGTCGTGATTCTAGTGCAGACTTAATTATGCACAGTCTATCATGCGCACATAAAAATGCTGCAGGCAAAATAGAAAATAAGCATTTAGAAGTGTTGCTTTACTTTATATAATTAAAAGACATTGCTTTCTAATCAAATCCAAACATTCAAATAAAGTATTGCGCTGGTCACCCTCAAAGTAACCATTCAATGTGCGATCTCCAAACAATTACCAATACCATTTCATAAAATAAATTCTGTTGGTATTGGCTATCAAAATAATATGACAGTGCGTACCTACTGCTGCTTATCACATTAGGCTAGCTTGTGTAACTTTGCCGAAATAGGTCATATACCTTCTCATTATAGCTTTCTCCTGACTGGAGAAACCATATTAATTCGACAACACACAACAAAGAAGAAACTTATTTATCTCAACAACCTTTCGAAGGTTAATGGTTTCTCCCCAAAACTGCGGTGCTCGCTGTTATTGCTAGGTTTCTATTCATTATTATAGCGTGCTACCAGTCCCAGAGAGCTAACGTTATTTACATAGCTAGATAAAGTAGATGTCATGGAAATGGTGAAACTTGACATTCTCAAGTTTTGGAAAACATTTTTATGCATGAGCTGGAGTAGTAAACACTGCAGGCATTTTTGACTTCAGCAGCTAGCATCGGTACAGCAGTTAATACTCAGTAACTAAATATGGCCATAGCGTCTATCTATCTTGTAACCCCAAAAGCCTTTTTATGCAATGTAAAACTTTGTGTGCATTTTGTGTGACTTACACCGGAAAGCTGGTTTTCAACTCACCTTTATAAACAGCTTGTTATGAGCAGCTCTTTCATCCCCGCTGTTTTAATCTTTTTAAGATAATGTGTTCTTGTAATGCTCAAACCTCTATTCGGTGAAAGAGCGCCCTCTTCCGGACGAATAAGGAATTGCAAACAAAATCGGTCATTATCGGTGGAAATATCACCGATACAAATATATCTGTAAACTGCTAATATTTACCGATAATATCGTCAATGAATATATCGGTCGGGCTCTAACTTTTACCCACTTTTAATTTTACAACTCTGCAGCTCCTGTAGAGGTAACATGACAGCAGGGCTACCTCAAGTGTTTGTTTATTGTCTTTTTATCTAATACATTAAGTGTTTGTTTATTGAGTGTTTGCAGTGGAGAAAGTATTTTTTTCATCTTGTGACCATCTTGTGATGCAATTTGATATATGTGAAAGAATCATTGGCCCTCATTTATCAAACGTGCGTAGAAACCAGTGTAGATCTGAGCGCAGAAATCATCTTACGACGAGACTCAAGTGTGATTTACAAAACTTTCGTATCACTCCAATTCCAGCGTACGAATGAGCGGCTGTTGATAAATCAGACGGTTGAAAACCATCGTAATTTAAATAACACGCCCACAAATTTGCATTGATTAGAGACCTCGCCCTTAGAATTTTTGACATGGATAAGCGAAATCTGGCAAAGAAAATGATTTTCTCTGAGAAAAAATAAAGACGCTCAGGTCAGGTGCAGACCAACCGCTTATTTGTTTTATTTGGAAGCTTAAAATCAGGCATCGATTGTTAAAGGAAAATGAGGTGTTAACTGAGGTTACTGCTATAGTCATTGGAAGCGATTAACGAGAACCTGAAGTGTTCAAATAAATGAATTATTTTCACTAAATATTACACGTTGTATTTTTTAAGTAGCTTTCTTACGAAATATAGAACTTGCTACATTAGAAGCTCAGAATAAGATTATGTCTCCTTCGTAGAGCCCACAATGGTGGGTGTTGTGGCCACTGAACTTCATTGAATGGTACCTTTCTCCAGCGCAATATCGCAGAGAACCCCGCATGCCATAATTATGTTGCAGGCCTGCTCTGGTGTGTATAGCAGTCCCACCACCCCACCCCGCTTACCCAAGACAGAGCCACCTGCACAAACCTTTACATTACTC
>JACXGM010036062.1:0-11501 GCA_016801145.1 Umbra pygmaea
TAAAGAAAAGAGTTCCTGGTTACTTGATAGACTATTATGTCCAGGTAAAGAATGTCCATAGACATTCCACAAGGGGGAGTAACACTGATATCTATACTTATAGATTTAAGAGTTCAATGGGGAGGAATTCTTTTCTTTATACTAGTGCTATAGCCTGGAATGAGTTACCTGGTTGTATAAAACTGATAAATACGGAAAGTGTTTTTAGAAAGGAAGTTAAAAGATTGTTTTATTAACATTATCCAAGGGAGGATGAGGAGTTTGATGATGAGCTTGGTGATGATTTCAATCCATGTATGTACTGCTCCTATCTTTATTTGTGAGGACCACAATGGAAATAAGCCTTTGGCTTTTTTGTGATTTAGTCCTCGGCAACTCGTTGTAATGATTGAGAATACTGTCTAAATAAATTCATTCATTCATTCATTAACTCGAGCCCTAGGGGTGATAGCCTGGGAGCTAGTAAGACTAGGGGAGCTAGCCGGAGAACAAGGGAGGCTAGCCTTAGACCTATAAGAGCTAGCCTTGGCATTGGGGAAGCTAGCCTGAGAGCTAACCTTAGGACTAGGTGAGCGTGGGGTCCTATTACCCAGATGGAGTGCACTACTTGATGGACTACCACCCTGGACCTAAGTATAAGGAGCTCCAACATGTGGCTTAGGGGTAAAGGCGGGCGACTGGTTCCTCTTCTTAGATTGAGTTGAGGGCAACCGATGGAGAAAGCTGCGGTGGTGTGTGCCTCATGGCTGCCTCCTTACTAGCACATTGGGAAGAATCCAGTCCTCTTCCTCCTCTGACATTTCCAGCTCCACGTCATCATCCTCCCCCAAAGAAAACAGGTCAGAGTCTGAGTCCCACGTGAAGGCTAGGTAAGTACCTCCGACCAGCTGAACCGTCTCCCGGCTGGGAGAAGGTGGAGCACATGTAGCTGGTGCCCCTCCCAAGCGAATACTCCCACACATCAGGGGGGTATTCCTCGGCTCCGGCGTTGAGGTAGACACCCGTAAGGCCCCATCGGAGGAGGGTATCCGAAATACCGAGAGAGCCTTTCAAACTCCTCATTTTCCTGGTTACTCCTTCACTGTCTCATATTGAGGTTGATTATTCTGTCACGTATCCCTATAGCGTTATAACAAGAATGAGACAGGTGCAACGGAATTCCAAGAAATCAAATGGTATTTATTCACAAAAGCTCAGAGTAAATAAAAACTGCCTTAAGGGGCTATACCGAATGCAGATATGAACCGAGATCAGTATGGCATCAGATTTATGTCAAAACTCGCGAGCGCGAAAAACATACCTCCACGAGCAAATTATATAATTTTACTGGCGCAGAAACTTTGCGCACTAATTCAACATTTGAGTGTAAACAGGCAGTTGCGAGCGTGAAACAAAAAATAGGGAGAGGGAAAGAATGGCACCTGCGCGTATAAAATTAAGCAACATGCACACAGAGCAGCCAAAACATGCCCGCGAGTGTCTGATTTATGAGTGCTGGAGGGCATAAGCTCTCGCAGGTAAATTCTGCACTCAAAGTTCATTTCTACGCCTGCGGAGTTGATTTCTACGCGCGTGGAAGAAACTGACTTTTGACATTTGGGGGCGGAAACCAAGGGAGACATTGGCCCTCCTATGATTGGTCACTTAATTTTGTCAGGGTCCCGCCTCCCTGAGCTGTTTTTCCCACTCCTTGTGTGTTTCTCCCCACTTCTGGTTTCCTTTTGTGTGTGTGTGTTGTCTGTCTTGTCTGTTTCATGTGCCATACTCACCAGTTCCCGAGTTCCTGCACTCCATGAAGGCATCCCAGCAATCAGCACCAGATTTTCTCCACCTGCACCTCCAACATACCTGGGGCTGATTTGCCTCCCTATATCTGGGAGTTTTTGGCAGTCAGTCCCTGCCGGATTATTCAGCCACCCAGTGCGTTGTCTTAGTCGCCGGCTTAGTATTATTTCTCCTTGAAGTCTTCTCTCAAGTATACCCATGTTTTCTCCTTGACCTGTGACTCATCGTTTTCTCTCTTTTTGCCACCAGTCTATATACCTTGGTTCATCGGGATTCCGGAACTCATCGGCCTGCTGATCGTGTCTGTTGCTGAGGAAACCGAACTCTGCTGTCCAGCATCTGTCAGCAACAGTTTATCATATTCCATAACTATTCTTCATGCTCTACTTGTCAACCTTTGTCTAAACCTGCCTGGATTTGACATTAAAACACAAGACTCATTACCTTTTTGCCTGTCTGCTTTTGGGTTTATTCCGAGTTATGCTGACAGAATAATCCTGCCTCATTTATGGACCCAGCGGACTCCGGTAATATTCGGGAGGCTCTCAGTCATCAGGGAGCTATGTTGGGACGTCATGATGTAGCTCTGCAGGAGATTGTTACTGCCCTCCGGACCCTCACCTCCGACGTCCATGCCTTGCGACATCAGCCCGTCCTACCCGTACCTCTGTCTCTGCCTGCGCAACCCACGAACCCTCCGATGCCCGTTCCCACACCACACTGGGAACCATGGGTTTCTGCTCCTGCCAGGTATGACAGGGATTTAGGGGGAAGCCGTTCATTCCTGTTGCAGTGTGGGCTCGTTTTCGACCAACAGCCATTAACATACGCCACCGATAGGTCAAGAATTGCCTATGTTATAGGGCTATTAGCAGGGGAGGCGCTCCAGTGGGCCGGAGTTATGTGGGAGAGGCTGCATTCTGGATCAGAATCTTACACTTAGTTCACGGAGGGGATGAGGAAGGTTTTCGACCATCCTTTGCAGGGAAAGGATGCATCCAAACGGTTGTTGGCCCTGAAACAGGGTAGTCGCAGTGTGGCAGATTATTCAGTGTCATTCCGAATTCTGGCAGCAGAATGTGGTTGGAACGAGGAGGCTCAGCAAGCAGCTTTCAGCAACGGTTTGTGTGAGTCCGTGAAAGACGAATTAGTGTCCTACCCTCAAGCACACTGGATGAACTGATTTCTCTTTCCATGCGGGTGGACAACAGATTACGTGAACGACGGAGGGAGAAGAGGGGCAGGATGAGCCGATCGCCACCACCAACCCGAACACAAGGAGGCGATGCTGCTGCCACCTATAACCCCAGGACCAGGTTGGGAAATTAACTTTTTTGTCTACCAGCCACAGTGGCTGGTGGATGCCGAAATTTTACCAGCAACTTCGATTTTTTACCAGCCACTTTTTCCCAAATTCAAATACATAAAAAAAACACATTACTATATTCTATATTGCTTCAATATATTAAATTCACTATGAATACATATTAATATAGGTCAATTACTAAAGGGACATTTAGTGGAGACAAGTCTGAGGTGAATAATTTTCAGATAATTGACATATTGTGCTAATCTGTTTGCTAATTGTATGTCCTAATACCATATTTTAGTCAGCTACTTTTAAATCACATATGCAACAGTAGGCAATTTCAACTTTGAGAGGTGTAAAACTTTACTGTTGTAACACCTGACGTACGCCACAATATTTACACGTTTGTAAATTCATTTTGTAATAATCTGTTTGAAAAACATCTGGGATTACTAATAAAAATATCAAAGCATTGGTTAAATGATTTGCATTTACATTTAAGTCATTTAGCAGACAGTCTTATCCAGAGTGACATACAATAAGTACAGGAACACTACATTTACAATTTAGTCATTTAGCAGACACTCTTATCTAGATTGATTTACAATAACTACAGGAACACTACATTTACAACTTAGTCATTTAGCAGACACTCGTATCCAGAGTGATTTACAGTACAGTAAGCACAGGGGCATTCTTCCTGGAGCAATTTAGGTTGAAGTGCCTTGCCCAAAGACAACAACATTTGGCACAGCAGGGAATCTAACCAGCAACCTTCTGACTACTAGTCCGACTCCCTAACCACTGAGCCATCTGACCCCCATCAAAGTTGCAAGTGCTTTTTCAATAATGATACGAAACATAATACAACATTAAATATACTAAGAAACCAGTGGCGCAAAAAGTGGTTATGCGCTATATGCTGCGCATAGGGGCGCAGCACTGTGGGGGTGCCAAAGCGATGGTAAAAAATAAAAAAATATAAATATATAAATATGGTATTTTCTATATGAAGCTGCTGTTGTGTGTTTCTAAATAGTTTCTGCATTTGCTCAATGTTATATAACCTTTTAGAGGACTAACAGGCTAGAGTAAGGCGTAAGGCGTCCTCATAAGATTCCATCATAGAATTTTGACATAGAAGAGGGAGCGGGGATGCTGTGAGCGGTGTTGCCATGTCCGCGGTCTTCTAGCCAAATTGGGCTATTTTTAAATAAATTAGACAGTAGAAAATATATTTGTCGCAGGTTGCGTTTCTTTTTGGCTATTTTTAAACAACCACAGCTGCAGCATTTTCCTTTAAATAAATAAATGTGACCTTTGCTGTATGGTGCAGCCTGTGCCAGGTATGAGAGGAGCTACTGCGTTGTGTGTATGAAAGAAAGGGAGAGTAGTCAATGACAGTATATGAAATTAAGAGAATTAGGTAAAAGAAATCACATTTATATGTATATTGTGTAAACGTTATTGGAATTTTTTACTCAGTGGCAACGTAAACCAGTTGGGCTAGTTTTAAGGCATTTTGAGCTATTTTTGAGTAGTCATTGGGCTAGATTTTTATGTTTGACCTGGCAACCCTGGCCGGGAGCTTTGAGCGAGCATTACGAGTAGTGAGTTGTTGTCATCTATGAAAAAAGATGAATAAAGCAAGAAAGCTGTCGGGGGCTAAAAATAGAAAAAGAAAGTGTGAAAATAACATGGCAAGTCTAGGGATGCGACAGCAGTTAAACAAGTGGATGACAACAGGTAGGATTTAAAGTGTGACGTCTGTGCTTGAGGCTTGCAAATATTCATGTTAACAGACTAGCTAGCGTTTGCTAACACTGGGAATGTAGCAGCCAGATGTTTTTTTTTGGCTAGCTTAGAATATGCACAACCGAGGTTGCTGAGCTGAAAACTGGAAAATATAAGTTAGCATGTACAATTAATGACAAGAATCTGGAAAACATATCTAATGCAATAACACTGGTTTACCATGGAATCATGCATAGATTCGCTACCAAACTTGCAGGCTTGCAAATATTCGTGTGAACAGACTGTTCTCAGACTATCTATTGTTTGCTAACACTAGCAACTAAATTGGTGTTTATGGCTAGCTTAATGCAAACCAATATTGCTGATAGCTACATTTATATTTTGGTTAAACCCTATGGTACTAATCCCATGCATGACATATCTCAATTTAATTAAGGTAAAATAAAAACTGGTAAATATAAGTTAGCATGCACAATAAATGACAAGAAGCTAGAAAATACAACTTGTGCAATAACTGATGCCAGCACTAGGCTGATTTAAGAATTGACTTTAGGCTGCTATATTTAACAGTGAATACATTTCATTCAGGTGTGAGGATGGTGGATCAGGAAAGACAGGAGAAGGCAACAGGTAGGTCTAACATTAGGTGGAAGTGTAGAGGGAGCCACTTGATGACAATAGATTCATTTCTTAAAATTGTTAATATGGAAAAACTAATATGGAAAATCTATAACATAATGTTTGCTTGACAATATGTCAATTAGACAGACATGAGGTCGGCGATGTCACGAGGGCAACTAGGGATGATGATTAGGTTGCCACTTGTCACAATTTGGTTGCCAAGGGCAACTGGGCAACCATTAATGTCAAGCCCTGATATATATATAATTATATATACCATATAATTATCTATAATTATGTTAGGCCTACAGTGGCTGATATACTTTAAAATAAACCTCTAGGCTATTATTTAAACCCCATACATGAGGATGTCCGGCACATTTATTTTTTTTGAGGGGGCACCAAAATTGTTGCTGCATACCCCTCTGACACTGGGTAGTTGCGCCCCTGTAAGAAACCATATTATGGCGCTGTAAGATACTTGAATTAGAATCCGTTGTTAATAAACTAAGTTCCAGTTGAGAAGTTGGAATTTGCGCGTGTAAATGTCTCTGGTAAAACGGCGTTTATCAGAATCCAATCATTATCGCAGACTAAACGAGTGATTTTAGTGACAGCTGAATCATCCAATGAGCGTTTAGCATTCCGCGCTGTTTGTGTGTGAATTTTTTTTTCGATAACATAAAATCATATCATATTCACATCAACTTCCCCATATCTGTAAATATACATGTTTTGTCCATGATAATTTCTATATTGACTTAATCTAGCCTACTCGGGCTTAATACTGGGAACTAAATTGATTTGTATTTCTTTGATACCGCACTATGTTTATGGTACCGCAGCTCAAGGCTGGAGTTCTCATAGACTAGCTCCGCGAAAACCAATCAAATATGCACCTCGACAGAAGTGCGTCTTTCATGTTTAATGAGTAAGCTTCCGCATTTTGTCCAACGCGTTTATCTCCAATCCGAAACAAGTAATGTTTAAAGTAGCCAAATAAAAAAACAAAAAAACGTATCATATGTTGTACCATTCACCCGCCAGAGTGGCTGGTCGATTGGGAAAAGTTACCCGCCAATGTGAAAATCTACCCGCATTTGGCGGGTGGCGGGTGTTAATTTCCCACCCTGCCCAGGACCCTTGCCTCATCTAGACCAGAACCCGATCCTGAGCCGATGCAGGTTGGACGCTCTCGTTTGTCCAAGACAGAGAGGAGAAGACGGCTGGAGGAGAAGAGGTGCCTTTACTGTGGTGAGACAGGTCACTTCCTTTCCAGTTGTTCCTTGAGACCGGGAAACGGGAGGGCTCACAGGGAGTAGGGGTTACCCTGGCGCCCCCACTTCTCGGACCCGTCCAACAGTCCAGGTGGTGATCAGTACCAAAGGTCAGTCTATTCCATGCTTGGCTTTGATTGATTCGGGGGCAGATGATAGTTTTATTGACAAGGAGGTGGTTAGGCAGTTGGGCATTAACACCGTTCCCTTGCAATATCAGATTGAAGCCAGGACCATAGATGGGCACATACTGGCCCATATCACCTCGCGGACTGAACCTATTAAGCTCCAGTTATCGGGTAACCATTTTGAAGAGTCCAGTTTCCTGGTGATTCTTTTGCCTCAGATGCCTGTGGTGTTAGGCCATACCTGGTTGATAAGGCACAACCCCCACATAGATTGGGTCACAGTTCAAATTATGGGGTGGAGTACTCCTTGTCATTCCCTCTGTTTGAGGGCAGCCACTACCAAGCCGTCTAGTCCGTCTTTCAAGTCTGAGCCACCCGTCGATCTCTCGACCATACCAAAGGAATACCATGACATCAGCACTGTTTTCAGTAAAGAACGAGCACTTACATAGCCGCCTCACCGTCCTTACGACTGCTCCATTGAACTCATAACCAATTCCACGTTCCCAAAGTCCAAGTTATAAAGCATCTCCAAACCTGAGAAGGAGGTGTTGGAGGAGTACATTCAATCTGCCCTCACTGCTGGTCACATCCGTCCATCGTCGTCACCTCTGGGGGCAGGTTTTTTCTTTGTGGGTAAGAACGATGGTGGATTACGCCCCTGCATTGGTTTACGAGGGTTAAACGACATCACTATTTAGAATAGATATCCTCTACCGCTGATGAATTCCGCGTTTGACTCTCTCCAGGGTGCCAGGTTATTCACCAAGCTCGACCTACGCAATGTCTACCATCTCATCCGTATGAAAGAGGGAGACGAGTGGCTCACCGGTTTCAATACACCCCTTGGTCATTTTGAGTATTTGGTTATGCCTTTCGGGTTAACTAATGCCCCTGCGGTTTTCCAGAACTATATAAATGATGTGTTAAGGGATTTCATCGGCAACTGTGTTTTTGTTTACCTGGATAATATCCTTATCTTTTCTCCAGATTCCACTACTCATGTCCAACATGTCTGCCAGGTCCTCATCCGTCTGCTGGAAAACAGGTTGTTTGTCAAGGCGGAGAAGTGTAGTTTTCATACCAGCTCCACCTCCTTCCTGGGATTTGTTGTGGCTGAGGGTGCAGTGATGATGGATCAGGCCAAGATAACTGCAGTCCTGGATGGCCCCAACCAGAGAACCGGAAACGCTTGCAGAGTTTCCTTGGGTTTGCCAATTTTTAGAGGCGCTTTATCCGAAACTACAGCCAGGTTGCTGCACCTCTCACGGCTCTTACCTCGTCTGCTCGCCCTTTCATCTGGAGCCCCACTGCTGACTAGGCTTTTTGGGAGCTCAAACAGCGCTTCACCACTGCTCCTGTCTTGGCACACCCGGACCCAGCACTTCAATTCATTGTGGAGGTGGATGCGTCGGACACTGGAGTGGGAGCCATGCTTTCCCAACGATCACCCGCCGATGGTAAGGTCCACCCGTGTGCCTATCTATCAGTTCGTCTCTCCCCTGCAGAGCGTAATTATGACGTGGGCAACCGGGAACTGCTGGCAGTGAAGACGGCACTAGAAGAATGGCGCCACTGGCTGGAGGGGTCGGAACTACCATTATGTTCCGTATGTACTCCAGATTTGTACCAATCTGGAGTACATACGCACTGCTAAGAGGCTTACTCCTCGTCAAGCAAGGTGGGCCCTGTTTTTTGACCGATTCCACTTCACATTGACATATAGACCAGGTTCTAGGAACGGAAAACCTGATGCCCTGTCCCGGATTTACATCAAGGAGAAGAGTAATCACCCTAGACCAGAGACCATTGTACCCAGCCAGTGTGTCATAGGAGCCATCACGTGGGGTATCGAGGAGGAGGTAAAAGCAGTTCTCAGGAATGAGCCCAGCCCTGGTAACGTACCACCTAACCAACTTTTTGTTCCCGTTTCTGTGAGAGCATCTGTTCTGAAGTGGGGTCATTCCACACATCTCACCCGTCATTCTGGCATAAACCGCACCCTAGCTTTTTTGGGCAGAAGGTTCTGGTGGCCTGCTATGAAGAAGGACGTGACCTCATATGTATCTGCCTGTTCTGTCTGTGCCCTCAACAAGGGCACTAATCAGCCCAGTACCAGTCTTCTGCGTCCCTTGTCTATTCCACGTCGGCCCTGGTCTCATCTCTCACTGGATTTCGTCACCGGACTCCCTCTTTCAGAAGGTAACACTGTTATCCTCACAGTGGTAGAAAGATTTTCCAAATTTGCTTTGTATATCCCTTTGCCCAAGTTGCCCTCTGCCAGGGAAATGGCTGACATCCTGGTCCGAGAAGTGTTCCAGCGGCACAGACTGCCCAGCGATTTGGTCTCCGACCGAGGTCCGCAATTCGTCTCGGCGGTGTGGAGGGCTTTCTGTCAAGCTATGGGAGCGACCGTGAGCCTCTCCTCCGGGTATCACCCTCAGACCAATGGGCAGGCGGAGCGCGCCAACCAGAAGCTGGAGTCCACGTTACGTTGTCCGGTGTCTGCCGATCAACTACACTGGTCCTCTCAACTCCCTTGGGTGGCATACGCTCACAATACCTTGCCCACGTCTGCAACCGGTATGTCACCCTTCCAGTGTCTGTACGGTTACCAACCGCCTTTGTTTCCCTCCCTAGAGAAGGACTTGGCGGTGCCTTCTGTGCAAGCTCACGTCCGCCGGTGCCACCGGACCTGGCATCACGCACGGGGGTGCTGTTGAGGGCCTTCTCCCAGTACCAAGATCAGGCCAACAGGCGTCGCACCCCTGCCCCTGCTTACGTCCCTGGCGACAAGGTCTGGTTGGCCTCCAAGCATATGCCGCTCCGGACGGAATCTAGGAAGCTGCAGCCGCGTTACCTGGGACCTTTTCCTATACTTGAGGTGATCAATCCTGTGACTATGAAGGTGAGACTTCCTCCATTTCTGAAGGTCCATCCTGTGTTTCATGTCCCATGTCTGAAGCCGGTCCGCCTCAGTCCCCTTCTGCCTCCACCTCCTCGGCCGCCGGCCCCACGCCTCCTCGATGGTGGTCCTGCCTACACCGTTCGCCATTTGATGGATGCCCGGCATCGGGGGCGGGGTGTCCAGTTCTTGGTGGATTGGGAGGGCTACGGGCCCGAGGAGAAGAGTTGGGTCCCTCGACGTCATATCCTCAATCCCTCCCTGGTCCGGGACTTCTATCGCCTGCATCCTGGGGCTCCGGGTGGTCCGCCCGGTGGCGTTCCCCGGGGGAGGGGTACTGTCAGGGTCTCGCCTCCCTGAGCTGTTTTTCCCACTACTTGTGTGTTTCTCCCCACTTCTGGTTTACTTTTGTGTGTGTGTTGTCTGTCTTGTCTGTTTCATGTGCCATACTCACCAGTTCCCGAGTTCCCGCACTCTTTGAAGGCATCCAAGCAATTAGCACCAGATTTTCTCCACCTGCACCTCCAACGCACCTGGGGCTGATTTGCCTCCCTATATCTGGGAGGTTTTGGCAGTCAGTTCCTGTCTGATTATTCAGCCACCCAGTGCGTTGTCTTAGTCGCCGGCTTAGTATTATTACTCCTTGAAGTCTTCTCTCAAGTATACCCATGTTTTCTCCTTGACCTGTGACTCATCGTTTTCTCTCTTTTTGCCACCAGTCTATATACCTTGGTTGATCGGGATTCCGGAACTCATCGGCCTGCTGATCGTGTCTGTTGCTGAGGAAACCGAACTCTGCTGTCCAGCATCTGTCAGCAACGGTTTATCATATTCCATAACTATTCTTCATGCTCTACTTGTCAACCTTTGTCTAAACCTGCCTGGATTTGACATTAAAACACAACACTCATTACCTTTTTGCCTGTCTGCTTTTGGGTCTATTCCGAGTTATCCTGACAGCTTTCAACACCGTGACACCTTCATTGGTTAAATTATCAGCTAACACTCTCCCTTCAAAATAGCAGTCCAGACATATTAATCTCAATATTAAACTACTGTACCCTCAATAAAAACAATTGTGTTAATTAACTACCGTATTTTAGCGCATATGTTTACAAACCGCAGACCTCCGTGCACCAAGGTATGAATAAAAATGACAAGTGTATAAATTGCGCAAAATAAATGTTAACAAAGAACGCCGGGTGTTTGTGATTTTATATGGAGCTAACAACTGTTTTAGCTCTGCAACCATGTGTTTTGTTTTTATTGCTTGGCATATATGCTACAATATTATTCGATTTTGTAACAGTTGTGTTTTGTTATTTATAATGATAAAAATGAAATAGCATAGCAGGATTATCTCATATAGTCATCTGATAAATATAGCCTAAATTTTATATATAAATTATATTTTTATATCCAGGTCCTTCTCAAGAAATAAGCATATTGTGAAGTTCATTATTTTCCATAATGTAATGATAAAAATTAAACTTTCTTATATTTTAGATTCATTGCACACCAACTTGTAACGATTCCCAGTTCCCCTTTCCTGGACACTGCCACTTCCTTATTCCATCCCGCTCAGAACTACAATTCCCATTCACCAGTTCTACTTCCTGTGGACTACAGCTTCCCTAGTCATGCTTCCTCAGAACTACAGTTCCCATACCCGGACTCAATTATCATGATTCACCACACCTGCTCACTCCATTTTGTATATA
>JACXGM010036063.1:0-11500 GCA_016801145.1 Umbra pygmaea
TCTATAATATTTACTACTTCTACTGTTGTACATTTCCCAGACCACTGCTCAGTACATAGCGTTTTATTATTATTATTACTATTGTCATTATTATTTTAAAATTCTTATATTGTTGTAATTCTTGTTTATAAGCCCACTGCATAGAATCGCCGTGCCATGTCAAAAGAAATTTCTCTGCATAGGATGATGTATGTTATTCAATGCATATGATAAATAAACAACTTTGACTTTGTATATGACCACCCATCTGTGGACTGTTGCTACTATACCTTTCTTCAACAGGTCCATGTTGTTTTCTTCTCCACTGGCTTGATTAAACTTGTTCATTTCTAGGTAGTATTGGAAAAATTCCTGCAAATTTGGGAGAGTTAACATTATTCAACACATTTGCCTACCTGCATAGTATAATCAGGTAACTGTGACCATCTGGAGTGATTTGTACATTAATCCATGACCTATAAATATTTAAGAATCCTTTAGACTATGGAATATTTTGTCAAATAAACCTTGAAAAACCTCACTACCACATTCCAATCTGGCCTTCTAGCCAGTCAGCCAGGAGGGCTGTAAAGTATAACCTATTGCAACCTTCAAATAACTGTATTAGAAGTACTGAACAAAGTAGTCTGACAATCAAAATTAACTAAAGTCCATCAATCAATCAAATGTATTTTATAAAGCCCTTTTTACAACAGCAGTCATCACATAGTGCTTTGACAGATACCTGGCCTAAAACCCCCAAAGAACAAGCAACAACAAGTGATGCACAGTGGCTAGGAAAAACTCTCTAGTAGGTGCAACCTAGGAAGAAACCTAGAGAGGGACCAGACTCAAGGGGGTGGCCAGTCCTCTTCTGGCAGTACCGGGTGGGGGATCTGAAGGTACACAGCCACTTTAATTAAGGTCACATTGTTTATCAGTGTTCAATTAGTGTCTATAAATGGAGATAGGAATGGATGGGCTGTGACCCCAGTCTGTGTGTGACATCGACATATTTCGGTGGTCTTGGGCAGGGAAAACGGGACAAAGCATTACATCGAGAAGAACCAACATTAGGCCAACGTTTGGTGTAGAGTTTTATCTCAGGACTTACCATCCGGGGCAACATGAGGTAGGACAGAATGGCAAGAAAGATCACCACACATGCTGTGATGAAGTAGCCAAAGGCACTGTCCTGCAGGGCGGAGCCACCTACACAAACACACTGTCATGACCTGGAAGTGTTTACTTCATCTCGTCAAGGATCAAATGTGTGTCAGACCTACTGGCCAGTGCACAGATCATGGAAAAGGCTGCGAAGGTTCCGGCAAGTCCCTGCCCACTCATGATTGGGGTGGTGTAGGAGGCCGGCAGCATCCCAGCCAGGCCGAACAGACTGCCCTGTAGCACAGCCCCAAATGCTGGGGGGGCGGAGAGAAAGTGAGAGAACTTTAACGTAGAGCATGTGAGCTTTTACTACAGGTGATACATGGAAGGTGGGAGCATGCCAGAGACTCACATCAAAATAAATGAGAACATTTCGAAGTGATTTACAGAAGAAACACTTCATTCATAGTCTTTCCTAGAAGTGTGTACGGTATATATAAACATCAAAGCCCTCCAGCTGGGTCATGGGGTATCCCTCCCAGGCAGAATCTGGCTCATGTGACAAGCTGCTGCTATACATCAGGGGCCTGGGTCAAACCAACAGGGAATGTAAGGGGGGTGAGCCCTGCTGCTCTACATCAATGGCCTAGGTCAAACCAACAAGGGAGATAAGGGCGGTGAGCCCTGCTGCTCTACATCCCATTTTAAACAATCAATCTCAGTAGCGGAAGGAGTCAGTTGTGAATGACTTGAGTCACGTGAGCTTGGTGTGGTTGGGGCGAGAGTGAAACATGCGGGCTGAGATCCACTCACAATTGATGCAAACGATTTTGATCATAGTTAGACAGAAGAAGGGTAGGGGCTCCATGTCCACTTTGACCAGCACTGCAGTCAACAAGAACACCGCCATGATCACAGACAAGCAGCCGGCGATACGCCAGTTCTGAGGGATCCTGGGGAGAAAGTAGACGGAGAACACATGAGACATTCCTTGGACTGTTTATACAGGAGTTAGGGTCACCAATGTATGACCCCTCACTGGAGCTCATTTTATCCACTTATATTTGAAGCTAACATACCAGCGCCCTATGAAAACATAGGTGGCGGTGTTCACATGTCCTAATGTTTTAGTTCCAGTACGGGGCTCTTAGGGGTGAGATTAGAAAGTGGGATGAGGATGGGGTGGGCTAACCATTTAGGCCTTAGACTAAATATTGCACGTTCTCTCATGCAAAAACAAATTCAGGGACCTGCATTGATTTATTGCCACCATTTGTTAACTGGCTGCTTACCACAGCTGCAAAATCGTAAGCAGAGTTAAGGTTTGGTTAAGAGTTTGAGGTAAGTCCTCTATCTTTTAATTCTTACAGTGAAGTGACCATTAGTTTTAACGATACCTCTGATGGATAAAGGAGTTCAGGCAGGTGAATATTAGCAGGGGAACCATGGCGCACAAGGTCATCACATTGTTAAACTTGGACTCCAGAACATTCCTTGTGTCTCCCTCCGATGTGGAATTATCCGTCATATTGGCAGAGCTCACATCAGCAGAGTCCTTCAAACGGCTGGTAAAATACTAAAGAGGAGCAGCAGGGTAAATTAGAGTGACTTTTGGGTCAGTTCATGACCAACGCTAAGCACAGCAAATGTTTTCATTAAGCTAGCTTGCATAGACGTAGGAATACAATGCCAATGTAAGATATCTAGTGAAAATGTTTAACTCCACCTGAGTTGAAACAGGTGGCTTCTAACTATTTAGAAATGTGCTCTCAAATGAAATATTTTTCCTAAACGGTGACACTGAAGCATTGAAAAATATTCTGTTGTTACAGCAGTTGCATAATTTTAGAACAGTTGTATTACTATTAAAACATATTTAACATTTAAAGACAGAAAACTAGAATAATTTCGTACTAGTTCTATGGTAACATAACCTTGCAGCTGCAGACAAATACAGAACCGTTACCATGGTAGCAGTCATGAAAAAGTTCCATGGCAGAAGGGTCCCCAAGCCCAGGATGAAGAAAATGATCCACACGGCATTATACCTGAAGGGCCACATTCACACACCAGTCATATAAACATACGGATACTAACTGTGTCCTAAAAAGACATTTCCACATAGTGTTGAATGACGGTAGGCAGAAGCAGGTACGCTACTCACTTATCACGTGGGCCGTTGATGGCTGTCATCATACTGATGTATTGCAGGAATCGGCTATTTTCTCAGGTTCTGAAAACAGATACTTTCAAGAGTCAGTCTAGTCTTTTAAAGGCACCTCATCATGCAACGTTTTTCAACCAAGATAAAGCGCAAGGTGCAAGACAACATAAGATTACATATGAAGTACACAAAATACAGAATACAGATAGTCAAGACAACAGTATACAATAAAAGTTTCTTGACCGTGTTAGAGGCCTACGCTGCAGTAAAAAACATCTGATATATTTGTTATCTTTTCGTCACTGAATGTTATCAGATCTTAACCAGAACCTGTTACATAAAGCGGACCCTAACTTAACAAACAACACCAACAGTTGATACAAATGTTGTCACGTAATAATTGTTTAAAGAAAGGTACGCGACACCCCCAAACCCTAATTTATTCGCTCCTTATCGTTACCGTTAACAACAATAATTGCAACCAAACCCTTCCTATTGATTAGCCTCTCCCAATGCAGTGGAGGACTCTCAGACCCCTCTCCCATGCATAACTGATTCTATTCAGTGGCATTGATGGGTTCATGTGCATGAAGAGCCCAGTTAAGGTCCTGCCACAACAGATGCCGCGATTTGGCTCAAGCTCATAGACTGACGGCCTTACATTCTCCTGTACAAGTCTGTGATACAAATCAGTCTTGATGTTTACCTCAATGACGGCATGTTTTCTAGGGACGGATGGTGCATATCATACACAACCACGACACATTCAGCACCATGCCTGTGATGTGGAATGCAGTGTTTGGTGTTCGCTGACAGGGTCCATGTTGTTCTCCATTTGGACAATATGGATCTGACTGTTTGGTGGATGCCCTTATAACACTTTCCAGACTGAATATGGACATCAACATCCTTTCTCTGGAGGTTTTCAGGAATTTCTTTCTGTTTTTGTAATATGATGTGTCTTTGGAACTTGTGTGCTGAAAACTGAAATGTAATAATAAGAGCCAAAGCGTGTTTGATTTATGTCAGGCAAAGCTGGACCAAATCATCATGAAGTATTCAACAAGGCATTTAAACTTTAAAGGTGCAATTTGTAGAAATTGTCATAACAACAGAATAACTTTCTTTTTTAGATGACCAATTGCAAACACATCAGATGGGGGAAATACTTATGGCACTGTCTCGCCAACTGAAAATATCTTTACTACTTAGCCATTAACAATCCAGGGATGTACCCAGCTTCGGCACTACTTAAAATATCACAACAATTTATTTGTTTGTTTTTCGCTAACAAAGCAACAACAATAAAATCAACCCACAACATTTGTTTCAGGATGCCGTCTAAAGTTTGGCCACCAGTTGTAAATGTGGCGCTGTTGAGCTAAAATGGATCTCCAATAATTGTGTACTAGGTTTTGTGAACTGTCATTGAAACTAGGCCTGTATGATAAATGTTTATAAAACCGTAAACTCGATTCACCCCTGTTCCCAATTTAATTTGAAATTACTTTGATTCTAATTTAAAAGATTTGAACTCCTTGAATATGCACAGACATGTGCAAAGAGTTCAGATAGAGTCTGTTCAATATGCCACTATTTTTAGTAGCCTAATGTACTTAAATGGCCAGTATGTACTTTAGTTTCTTTATTCATTGAAGCCTCTATGTCTACAGGCTTGTGGTGATGCGCAATGTGCTATAGGTGCCAAAAAAATCTGTTTGGTACTGCCTATTTGTTTTGTCATGGTTCATATGTGCAATAAAAAAAAATTGCGATTAATATTTTTCCACGAATCGTGCAGGCCTAATCGAAACAACCCAACATTTTCTTGAAATCTCATGGTAACTGTGGTGTGACAGTGATTATACTTTAGAGATTTTGTCCACGCTGTTATATCATGGTTACCTGCACTTTAAAGCATGATCCCTTTTCTGATATAACATTACAATCACATAAACATGTCCTTGAAGGGAAGACAAATGTGGAGAACATGGTGAGAATGTAGACTTCATATATTACATTGTTGGTCACGTGAAGTGGGAAAGCATAACATGTCCACCATGTTACGCAAATAAAATAAATAGAATTCAACCTATGCAAATTCTTTTTCAGGTGTGAAGAATTCCCTGCTCCTCCAGTCACAAGCTGGTGGTGTGATCTCTGGCCACAGTTTCCAGCACAGCAGCTGTGTCAGTCACTCGCAGCAACAGCTGCTCCCCTCACTAACATAATCTAGTTAATATTTCTGTATCATTTTTGTTTTTGCCAACGTAAATATTCTACCATATGTCAAAATATATTATAATATTATGTAGGTTGTGTGCACTGTCCAACCAGAACTTTCCAATAGTCTCATTAAATTGTTCCTGTTAGCCTGTGCTACAGTAGTTACCATTCCTAGTAACCTCGCTACTCTAGCTAATATAGACTATCATTAAATAGTTATGTCAGTATTATTATGTCCTTAAAGGGAGTGCTCCTAATCGCAGCTTGTATGAGTCACCTGGGAGCCAGATATATTGCTGATTGAGAGGGGATCAAATACTTATTTCACTTATTGTCATGTAAATCAATTAATAACTTGTTTGACACGTTTTTCTGGATTTTTTGTTGTTATTCTGTCTCTCACTGTTCAAGTAAACCTACCATTAAAATTATAGACTGATCATTTCTTTGTCAGTGGGCAAACGTACAAAATCAGCAGGGGATCAAATAATTTTCCCCCCTCTGTATCCGTAACAGGGTGGACATATCGTATGGATGAATCACTGAATATCCATTCATAATCACCACTTAGTGCTGTAGCTGGCCCAACATGTTTTTCTAATAACGTCTAATATTCTAATATGTACTGTTTAAAATAAAATTAATACAGTTTTAAATAAAATGTTGAAATGTTGCCTAGTCCAAATACAATTTTGTGATATTGACCCAAGCACCATAATTTGTCATTTTGACAGTACAGAAGATTTCTATCAAACATGCACATAACTCAATGGTATCAGACACATTCAATGCAGCAGCCCCCTTACCACTCCCTCATAAAAGGCATCTAGAAACAGATCATTCTTTTTCCTTTGGGATATATACAATCACCGGTCACTAAATTAGGTACACCTGTTCAACTGCTCATTAATGCAAATATCTATTCAAGCATCAGAATGGGGAAGAAAGGTGATTAAGGTGACTTTGAACATGGCATGATTGTTGTTGCCAGACAGGCTGGTTTAAGTATTTAAGAAAGTGCTGATTACTGCAATTTACCTGAACAACCATCTCTATGGTTACAGTGAACAGTCAGAAAAAGAGCAAATATTCATTGAGCGCAGTTCTCTGGGTGAAAATGCTTTGTTGATAGCAGAGGCCAGAGGTGAATGGCCAGACTGGTTCGAGCTGATAGAAAGGCAACAATAACTCAAATAACTACTTGTTGCTACCAAGGTATGCAGAAGAGCATCTCTGAATGCAAAACACGTTGAACCTTAAAGAAGATGAGCTACAGAAGACCACACCGGATTTCACTCCTGTCAGCTAAGAAAAGGAACCTGAGGCTACAATTTACACAGGGCCACCAAAAAAAAACCTGTTACGGTGCCAATGCCACAAAAAAGCCAACTTACAATATGCCAAAGTGCTGGAACAAAGTCTTTTGGAGTGATGAGACAATAAACGCTTTTGGGGGAGGAGTAAACAAGGCAAACTATGACAAAAAGTAAATTATGATTCCTAGTGTGAAGCATGGAGGTGAATCTCTGATGTTGTAGGGGTTGTAAGCTTCAGCGACACAGTGAAGTTAGTCAAAATTGATCCTATCCTGCCACGTTGCTCTTCAGCTTCTCCTTGTGTCCCGATTGGGTGCTTGTAAACTCAATCGCAGTCCAGTCGTGAACATAATCATTCCGTGCACAACGATTTTCAGTTTCAGACAGTTTCACGCATTTCATCCATCTGCCGACGTTGTCGCCATTTCTCATTTCACCCGTTTTTTCGCATACGCCTGGGCACATTTTCCCATCAAGTTTACTTTTTATAATTCCCAATTCTTGCGTAGAGAGCGGCGTACGTCTTCTTTTGTGCATACGCCACATTTATAAATGAGGCTCCAGGACTGCATTTTATATAGACAGGGCTATAGATGGGAATTCTGAGAGGTGTCTCTACTACTTTGTTGGCTTGCTAAAAGCATGTTTTATTGTTCATTTTGCTATTAGCTAGCTATGCAAAAATTAACTAATCAGGTTTGAAAATTGTATGTTTAAAATTACAATTTGAGCCACATTGACTTACAAATATTCTACTGTTAGTGGCTAATAAGGCAGTGGATTAATGATAGCAATTCTGTTCTGGGTATGAATGAAATGTAACATTACATTATCAGTTGTGTAAAACTTCTGTAGTTATATTTTTGAAAGCAAACAATGAATATACACTCACCAGCCACTTTATTAGGTACATGTACACCTTGCTAGTACAAGGTTGGACACCCTTTTGCCTTCAGAACTGCCTTAATTCTTCATTGCATAGATTTAACATGGTGCTGGAAACATGTCAATATTATTTATTGACATTATTGCATCACGCAGTTGCTGCAGATTTGTCAGCTGCACATACATGAGGCAATCTCCCATTCCACCACATCCCAAAGTCACTAGATTGAAATTGGATCTGGTGACTTTGGAAACCGTTTGAGAACATTGAACTCAATTTCATGTTCTAGAATCCTGTTTGAGGTGATGTGAACTTTAGTTCAACTTATGGTGCATTATCCTGCTGGAAGTAACCATTAGAACAGGGGTGAGCAAACGTTTTTTTACTTGAGGGCCACATTGAGTTGTTGAAACCAAGCGAAGGGCCACATACTAAAATCTATGCGTGAAAAAAATAAGAATTGTTATTTCATTAAATTAGCCCCCCACACACACAATTACGTGTGTAGCTTACAGAAAATAAATGTTTAGTTTTCTAACACCATTTCATTGTTCACTACTGTTTGTTTCAAGATCATTTAACCTACAAGATCATTTAACACTGCATATGGAAAAGCATTTGAGTCAAAAAGTATTTTTAATATAATGAAGCCTTCATGGTCTAAGGGGGTTTCATGGTTTAAGTCTGCCTGGCACCATGTTGATATTTTGGCCTCTTCAAGGATCCTAATTTCTCCTACAGTGAAGTAACTTACTTTGGATTCAGAAGACTCTTGGCTACAAGACCAATAAGTTAAACCCAAACTTTTGAGTCAATGATTTTTATGCATGATGTCACATTGAGCCAAAAAATACAAAAACGTATGTTTAATTTTTAGTTAATTATTGTCAAATACATGTATACCATAATGAACATCAAAATCACTGTAGTATAAAATCCATATTGACCTCCAGGTGTTGAGAACGATGTTTAAAACTTTGGGGACATACATTGTAAATAAAACACTGTATGTACTATTTTCCCTATTTTCCTATACATTTTTAAGAACCCAGCCATTCCCAGCTGCCCAAAATAAATTGTTGTAGTGCAGGGTGATGTCTTACCTCCTTGCAGAACTGTTAATTTGTCATTTTCACTTCCTGCTTCCTGTCTGTAATGTTAACCAAAATAAAGTTGGCGAAAAGTTCTTATTAACCCACATGGATGAACCACCACTCGTTATTTGCAACAGAACCCCCTCTTTCCAACGACATTAGTTCCTAGCATGTACAGTTTGGGAGAAACAATGCTTTGATGCTCTCAAGCGTCAATAAACTTTTAAGTGTTTTTAATTCATTTTAAAAATGCCTCGCGGGCCGGATCAAAGGGCCTGGTGGGCTGTATCCAGCCTGCGGGCCATACTTTGCCCACACCTGCATTAGAAGATGGGAATACTGTGGTCATAAATGAATGGACATGATACTCAGGTAGGCTGTGGCATTCAATTGATATTCAATTTGTACTTAATGGGCCCAAAGTGTGCCAAGAATATTCCTCCCACACCAGTTCATCACCAACACCAGCCTGAACCATTGATACAACGCAGGACAGATCCATGCTTTCATGTCCTTTATGCCAAATTCTCACCCTACCTTGTTTCTCTATCAGCTCAAACCAGTCTGGCCATTCTCCTTTGACCTCTGCTATCAACAAGGAATTTTTGCCCAGAGAACTGCCACCCACTCTTTTTCTGTCCATTCTCTCTAAACCCTAGAGATGGTTGTGCGGGAAAATCCATGTAAATCGTCACTTTCTGAAATACTCAAACCAGCCCATCTGGCACGAACAAACCTGCTACATTCGAAGTCACTTAAATCACCTTTCTAACTAACTTGGTTTAAATACACCACATCATCTTGCCCATATCTACATGCCTAAATGCATTGACTTGCTGCCACACGATTGGCTGATTAAATATTTGCGGTAACAAGCAGTTGAACAGGTGTACCTAATGAATTGGCTGGTGAGTATAGAGCGGTCAGATTAATGTTCTATTTATAATAAGCCAGACCTGATACATGTTAATTATCACTATGTCCGTTGACAGCAAAATGTCTGCATAATTCATTCACTAAGACGATGCGTGTCACAAGGCTAAAGAAGTAATCCGATTGGAGATGCTGAGCTCTGTTGAGTATGTAGTACTCTTCTAGCTAGATGGAGTTCACCTCTGGACAGGAGCCTATAACCCTGACTGAACTCAAACCACAATACACAACAAAATACCGCCTCTATCCTGGGCCAATGGCACTGGAATCTTGCCACCCAAAACAAACAAAAAACAAAGTTATCCCTATTGTAGTAGATACTAGCCATGTTGATGTAATCCCCTCTGAGTAGTTGTAAAACTCTCTTTAAGACAATAACAACTCGTTCTAGTCAGAAACAAATACTGAATTACAGCACGATGTCCTGCACTATTGGTTCCAATTGTAAAGCTGTCACAGTCTCATCAAATAGTAGAGAGAAAGCTATGTGAAAGAGTGCAACATTCACCCTTTAAATGAGCACAGAAAGGGGCAAAAAAGATCTTGATCACATCACCAAATAAATTTTAGGTAAACATTAGGGCATTGTTCTGGAACAACTAATGGCTTGCAATGTTCCCTGGCTATCCTGTATGGGTCATAAGACAAGGAGAATAGAAACCCCCGTGACCATTTCCCAATCATTGAGATATCACTAGTGCTCTTATCACTATGACACAAGGACTAGATAATTTCATTAAGACATTAAGAGAGCGATCAATAAGATGTTACTTTTTTGGCTCTGTATTCCAGCATTTTAGATTTTAAATTATGACAAAAGACTCCTACAACGTTAAACTTTAGGTCCTTTATTATTCACTTTGTACAGAAATTATATTTGTAACTGTGCAAAAATGTACATTTCACTTCTATGCTGATGACAGTATTTTTTTTGGTAGCCCCCTCTCTTACTCAAGTATTTACACTCCTGCAGACAGATTTTCAATTGCTACAAAATACACTTGTAGACCTCAGGCTTGCGTTAAAGCTGTACTATGTAACCTTCCTTTCATTTGCCATGTCGGCCTGAATTTTATGATTTCCTTAAAATAAAGTAAATGTTTTAACTGAACACAGGAATAATACAGGGTCAATATAACAAATTTCCATAAATACACATTATTATTTTGTCCATAATATGCATTTGTTGCAAGTTAGATATGGTCAAATGTTGATTTTGCTATTCTTCTATTGTCTGTTTTTTAATTATTTAAGTTGATGCTTTCCACGCCTGGATCCAATATGCTAGTTCCTAAAGTTTACTAGTCCTAAAACATAGTTTAAGAATTTTTTGTAGTTTTCGAAAAAGTTACAAAGTTCAGGTTTAAATGCAAGTAAAACCAAATATATCCTTTTTTCTAGATCCAAATGTCAACATCTGGATGATCTTACAGTTTTTTACAATCACTTTACTACTATTTTCAGAACCTTGATGTCATTTTTCACAACTCTAGACACAAAACTCACAACCAATGATCAAAATGCACATTTTTCAAAACTCTAACCCTTTACTCAATTGCTTGGATACAATACACATAAAACTTAGATCATCTGTTAATTCAACAAAAATCACCTGTTCAATATGATACAACTTAACATCAATGTACTACTATTTCAAAAGGTAAGTCACACATTACATTTCAAATGAGTCTCTATTCATTTCCTTACGATGATATAACTATCCACTGATACAACTGCTCAAAATGATAAGTAACTGTTGCAGTACTCTTAATGCATAGTTGTATGGAAACAGACA
>JACXGM010036064.1:0-11502 GCA_016801145.1 Umbra pygmaea
TGTGTGGTTGGCCTGTGTGTGCGGTTGGCCTGTGTGTGTGTGTGTGTGTGTGTGTGTTCAGGTGTACTTGTGGGTACCTGATGTCCCCACATGTATACAAAGACCTAAAAATTTGAACTTGTGGGGACATTTCCCAAGTCCTGATTTTGGCTCAGGGGTTAGGTTTAGGGAAAACATACTCTTGGGCATAGTGTTTGAATTGGGGTTACTATTAGGTTTTAGCATTGCCAGTTAGCTTTAGGATTAGAAATTATCGAAAGGTTAATTGAAGACACTAAATGTGGGTTAGTGAGGTTAAGGTTCAATTAAGGTTAGGGAAAAGGTTAGGGTCAGGTTTAGTTTTAGGGCTAGGAAATAGGGAACATGGATTTTTAGGTCAAAATTACTTCAAGTCCCCACAAAGACAGAATGACAAACGTGTATGTGTGTGTGTGTGTGTGTGTGTGTGTGTGTGTGTGTGTGTGTCTACACATTCATGTATTTGTAAACTGACTCCACATTATATATTATCCCTGGATGTCTGTACTTAAGCAAGCATACATTCACAACATACCCATCCATACCTTTGATAAAGAGCACTTTTCTGAGACAGGCAATTGAACGCAGCCCTGAGGGGTTTAGTCTCGGCACGTAAAACAAACACTGATCCTCCAGCTAAGGATTGGGGCTTTGGCTGAACCCCCCCACACACACACCCCCCACCCCTCGAGCAGCCGCGGCGTAAATCCTGGGAAATGAGTGCCTCTGTGCTCCCCGGTGCTCACTTCCAGGTGTGCGAATCCCTGGTCGACCCAGGATCAGAGACTCGTACCGCAGGAAAGAAGGGAGGACTGAGATTGGCGGGAAGAGAGTGGGAGAGTGAGTCAAATCAGCACCATGTGTCCCTCCGGTCTTATTATCCCATAAATGAACCTAACTGAGGCAACAAAGTGGTGTGGAACCCTGCAAAAAACATTAAAGGGCTTGGCCGGGGGCCACAACGAGCCCTTTAGGGGATAAATAGGATGGGGGTAAGGGGGAGGGGTTGTCTGAGTAGGCTGATGACCAATTAATGACGGAGATGTGGTCGTCAGTCCCTAAGAGGAAACAAAGCTGGCAGCAGAAACCTCTAGACTGACCCCTGACCTTAGGTTACAACAGAGGGAAGTGGGCGAGCGAGAGAAAGGACTGGAGGCGAAGTGAAAAGGAGACTGGCTGGGAGGTAGAGCTTGGGAGAAAACGAGGGCATGGTGTCAAACGCACGGGAGATCGTTACAAGCCCGGACAAGTCAGAGGCGTAATAAAGCACTGCCCCGAATCATGAAGGGACAGTTAGCCTGCGGAGTCGTGAGTGATGGAACGGACCGCATGTAAGTGCAGCAGAATGTGTGGCCACGTGAAAATGCATGTGGAAATGTGTGCGTGAGCGTGCGTCAGCCCACAAGAGGGGAAAGGAAGGGTAAGGGGTTTGTTAAACAACATCTTGGTGGTTTGAGCCTTTACTGGGATGATGAATGTTGGCGGGGGGGGTTGGCGGTGGGGGGGGGGGACCGCAACGGGACAGCTGGTTCTGGTTAGGCCTCTGGAAATGAGATTAAAGAGAAATCTCCAAACACATTGAATTGTATTTGCCATAATTGCCGAGAACAGCTTATTCAGAGCAGACCGCAAATAACAGTCGTAAAACCTAGGGGGGGGTCTGCCAACTGAAACCTTGGATCTTAGAGCAATCAGGCCTCGTCTTGCATCAATTAAAAGGTGCATGAGTTAAAGTTTTTATTTGGATTTGTCTTGCTTCACGATGAACAGACCTCAATCCTTGTCTTTACGATCCCCAATAGCCTAGACTTCAACCTACGTCGTACATAATTCTAAAGGAATTTTACTCAAGGGAGTTGTACTGTATCTCTTTGCTTCTCCAATTTTGCAGAGCTTTGAAGAGAAAAATAAACCTTGTTTTAAAAAAAAAGATAAAAAAGAAAACTAACAAATCAATGCGAGTACAAGATAAAAGTGAGTGTTGTGTGCCAAAGAGGTTCTCCATCATTCCAGGGTTGATTGTATTTAAAGTGAAACCACATGCACTAGCATGATCCCACATCCACTAGCATGCTCCCACAGAGAGTGAGACAGTGGAGGGAAATAAACGAGGGAGAGGGACGTGTTTAAGAGACATCAGTGAGAAGTGTAGAAAGCGGACGATAACGAGGCCAGGAGTAAAAGGAAAGAGTGCTGTAGAAAATTAGGAGTGAAAGAAAAGTCTAGAAAGAACAAAGATGAGAAGAGGCAGCACCAGCACCAGCAGCAAGTGATCAGGCCAAGTCAAGATAACAGCGCAAAGACGCAAGATGACAAAGTTACACATGACTTTTTTACACAAGAAAATCAAAACAAACACAAATCAGGTGCAGAACCTTCTGAGTAAACAATGTAAGTACTTGTATTGTCAAGTGCAACAGAAGTCTGAATTAGAGAGGAAGATTAATTGGTATATATAATTTAATTGGCAATAACAATGGATTTTAACACTTGGGCTTAACTGTGAGAATGGATATTGTTCAAATGACAAACAATAAATAAGAAGCTGTACAGATCAGCACATGGGGCAAACTAAGGCACTAGGTCAGAAGTGGGCAGAGATATTGTGCATGCGTGCGTGCGTGCGCATGGGGGGGTCAGCATGTGCAATAATTAAATAAAAGAACTGACAATCGTGATTTAAAAGGTGTGATGGAGATGGTGTCCACGAGTTTCAGAGATTTTTTAAGTTTCTTCCAGTCCTTAAGCTGCTACTGGCTGAGGGCTTTTACGGTTGACTAGGCAGATGTACCTGCCTGAGCACAGGTTACGGGTGGGTAAAGCAATTGTAAGAAGAGTGTTTAGGTATAGAGGGGTTTTGCGTAAAAGTGATTTATAGATAGGTTGATACCAGTGGGTAAGGCGTTGAGTGTGTAGTGAGAACCAGCCCGCTAGTGCATATAGGTGTTAAATGGGCCATTGGTGACAAACAAGATGACACTGTGGTGGAGTACAATACATCAAATTTTCTCAGGAGGGTGTTAGATGTTGATCTGTACAGTAGATGACATCACCAAAGTCTAGGATTATTAGGATGGTCATTTTTACCAGGGTGTTTGGCAGCGTGGGTGAAAGAGGCTTTGTTGTGAAATACGGAGCCAATCCTAGACTTCATTTTGGATTGGAGATGGTTAATATGGGACTTGAATAAAAGTGAAGACTAACCAGACTTCTAGGTATTTGTAGGTGTCCACATATTCTAGTTAAAACCCATCCAGAGTGGTGATGCTAGTCAGGATGGTGGGTACGTGCAGCGTATGGTTGAAGGCCAGGGAAGGAGTGTTTTTGGAATTTTGTTAGCACAATGTTGGCCCGGATGTGTATAATTGTGTCATCTGCGTAGAGGTGGATAAGAGAGTCCCCAGCGGCAAGAGCGACATCGTTGATATATACAGAGAATAGTGTCGGCCCAAGATTCAAACACTGTGGCACCCCCATAGAGACATCCAAGGGTCCAGACAACAGACCCTCAGATTTACCCTATCAGAGTAGTAGATGGTCAACCAATCGAGGCATTCATTTGAGAAAACGAGGCTGTTAAGTCTGCTAATAAGGACGTGATTATTGACAAAGTCAAAAGCCTTGGCCCGGTCGATAAAGACTGCTGCACAGTAGTGTCTTTTATCAATCAATCAATCAAATGTATTTTATAAAACCCTTTTTACAACAGCAGAGGTCACAAAGTGCTTTGACAGACACCCAGCCTAAAACCCCCAAGAGCAAGCAACAACAAGAGATAAACAGTGGCTAAGAAAAACTCCCTAGTAGGTGGGACCTAGGAAGAAACCTAGAGAGGCCAGACTCAAGGGAGAGGCCGGTCCTCTTCTGGATGTAAGTCCTCTTCTAAATATTATTTGTCAACTTAGAGAAGCTAAAGCATAAGATAGCTATATAATGCAAGCATTTGCTGATTGAGAATACAAAACTTTTAGTGACAGTAACTGGCTGTCTTCTACCCTTCCAACTCAAGATTAAATGAAAAGCCTACTTGTTTGGTGCTCTAACTTATTCTTCTCATGTAAGAGTTGCTATATTTAATTTGTTCCCTTGATTAGACATTGAGTAGGCCTATTTCCTAATAACTTGCCATGCATTTGCAACGGATGTTGACCTAATCAACGTTAATCATCCAAATTACAAATCAATTCGGGCGGAAATACCTATATGCATTTTCTAAAGTAACAATGCAAAACATTTTCAATTATGCTTAAGTTATTTGACACTCAGATGAAAAGGCAAAATGCAGGAAATGGGTGAAACCCACTCGACACAAGAGATTGAGAAGACGTCGTAAAGATGTCTTTCTGGTTTTTAAAGACGTTGAATAGATGTCTATAAAACACCCTGGGCCCAGTGGGAATGTCTTGGGGTCAAATCCCCAGACCCCCTCCACAGGCTCCCCAGACCCCCTCCACAGGCAATCCCCTTCAATGTTCAAAAGCTGAATATGGACACGGTGCTCAGGCCGTGTATGACAAATGTGCTTCTTCAGGATTTCTTTTCAAATGGTGATGAACTTTTCATCAAAAAGCTCAAATGATTTACTGCCAAAATGTAGGCCAACTTCATTAGCAAAATTCTGCTTTTTAGTTAACTTTGCAACTGTATCAAAAATAAATATTGGATTGTTTTTGTTCTCCTCAAATAAGTTGGAGAAATAGGCTGATCGAGCAAAATTGAGTGCATTTTGGTAATGCAGAGAACTGTCATTCCATGTTAGTCTAAATACATCCTACTTGGTAGAACGTAATTTCCGCTCCAGTCTACTGGCTTGCTTTAGGGTTCTGGTGTTTTCTATATACCAGGGAGCAAGTTTGTTGTTGCGAATATGTTTAGTTTTTAGCGGTGCAACTGCATCCAGGGTGACACACAGGGTTAGGTGTAAACCTTCAGTTGGATGATTCACAGATGTGTCAACTCTGACATCCTTGGTATGGTAGAATGAGTCAAGAAGGGCATCCAGGAACCTTTGGGTTGTCAGAGAATTTATATTGCAGCTCTTAAAAGTCCCCGGTTGGATTCCAATTGGAGTTACTGATGTAACGGTTAATGTAATCAAATGGTGGTCTGAAATTCCTGGATTATGAGAAAGAACATTGAGATTCACGACATCTATTACACCAGACAACACAAGGTCCAACTTGTGACTATGGCAGTGTGTCGGTCCTGAGACGTGTTGGACAAAACCCACAGAGTCAATTATTGCTATAAAAGCCTTTTGGAGAGGGTCATTTGAGTTCTCCATATGAATGTTAAAATCACCCCAAATTATATTACTACCTGCCTTTACTACTTGGCCAGATAAGAATTCAGGGAATTCATTAGGAAACACTGTGTGGTCCAGGTGTCCTGTAGATAGTAGCTATAAAAAGGGATTGATTAAGCCACATAGATTTCATGACTAGAACCTGAAGACACAAACCCAGTTATTTATGGGGTGTAAGTTCAGTGTCATAAATGTTGGCGACGCCACCGCCATTGCAGGATTCACAGGGGATATGGTTACCAGTGTAACCAGGAGGCCTCACTAAGGGCAATAAATTCATCAGGCTTAATCCAGGTTTCACAAAGAACAATCATATCAAGTTTATGATCTGTAATAACTGTAGTTCATTGACTGATGATTGCCTTTGAAGCAGGTTAGTCTTTTTTGTAATTGTAATAATTTTCATTTGTGACAGAAATGGTGGAGGGTTTTATTTTAGTAAGACTACTCAGGTGAACACCACCTTGTTTAGCTTTACTTAACCTGGATCGAGGTACAGTCACAGTCTCAATGCGGAAAACTGAACTCACTTAACTGGCTACACTAGCACAGACTTCACGAAGCTATCAGACTGGCTAATAGCCTGCAGCCTAACCTACACCCTATTTTATGGTGAGACTATTGGAGTAGACACTGTCTATGTTTCTAGATAAAAGAAGAGCACCACTCCAGCTAGAATGGAGTCTGTCACTCTTCAGCAGGTTAGGCTTAACTCTTTCTGGGCGAGTCCCAAAAAGTTCTCCTTTGACAGGCAGAACTCTGTTTTCAGCCAGTGATTAAGTGGTGAGAGTCTGCTGTAGATCTCATCACTACCCGTAACTGGGAGGGGGCCAGAGACAATTAATTGATGCTGACACATCTTTCTAGCAAATTTACAAGCTGAAGCTATGTTCTGCTAAATAACCTCTGTTTCATCCTAACAGTTAGCCTCTACTTTGATAGCCCCACAGTATGATCGCAGGCTGATTCTTCAGTCTACGGTAATATTACGGGTAATGGAGTCACTGATTACGAGCAGGCCGATGGAGTCTTCCCAGCAACCATGAGAAAGTTGTTGGGCTGTGAGCACAGTGCGGGGGAGAGACGTGGTCACCTCTTGTGGGAGAAGTGGCATCCTATGACAGTACCACATGGAAAGTCAGTTCTTCAGTATGACCCATTGTTCTGCCAGTGTTTGTCTATAGAGATTTTATGGATATGTGCTAGATTTCATGCACCTGTGAGCAATGGGTGTTGCTGGAAAACCCAATTTCAATAATGAATATGGTTGTCCACATAAATTTGAAGACCTACACTATATGGCAAAATGTATCTAAACACTAGGAAATGCCCATGTGGGTTACAACCATACTTATCCACAAATCAAAACCCAGGTCAGAGGTGAAAGTTCACCTGTGTATCCTTTGTGGTGTCATAACGAACAGGGTCAGCGCCAGAAAGCACAAGGAGTTGCACTTTAGTGCAAGCTACGTCATGATGGTCAGTGGTTCGAGCCTGACTATGGGTGCCGATTCATCAGAAGGGCTCAGCCCTGTCAGAAGCACCAACTAATTGACTACATTTAAAATGGCAATGTCCTTGCTACGTCTACGCTAAAACCTCTGCAAAACAAAGCACTGAGTACTCTTACCATCTGTTTGGATGGACCCAGACTGTCCCATCCTAGCTTGCGGTATTCACTGCCAAACCAGGTGTCAAGTCTTCATTTTGTGTAAGGATATGAGTAAGTAAAGCAAAATACAATTTTCTAGGTTAGGCACTTTTATTGAAGGTTGTATTACGAAAATCACAAAGAAATCCTTGATAAAGAAAAAACAACAACATTTAAACAGATTTGATACATCTGGATTTAAATGGTACATTCTGTTAATGGATTTAATTAAATTGCAATTCATCAGTTTATGTTAATAAAATAAAAAGTCTGATGTCACTTGTTTAGCAAGGTTACAGTTGTATTGCAGTAGTAATTTAACAAATTCAGTAGGAAAAGTATTAATTGCATATTTATGCTTGGTAATACATCAGACAAAGAAAAAAAAATGTAATTGAGCAACGTCACATTGTTATGCTATAACTGACGTGCTTCTGAAATGGCTTGCATTTACAAAATAAGCTGCTACATTTGACCATATAGCCAGAAGTAGTGTCCTATATTGTGTGCCATTTCAAATGCAGCCTCTGATTTCTCATTCCATATAAATAGAGGAATTTATTTATTCCTACACCATGACATCTGCGGTTACCATGAACATCTGTGGATGTGCCTTTCTACTCCAGACCTGCTGAATTTCATCAATACAGTAAATGTAGTTAATTCAGTACAAAGCAATGAAAAAATAATCATCAGTGTAAAGGCACAGAAGTCTTTCTCAACTCTCACGACACCATTCTAAGACACCACGAAAAGTGAAAAGAAACAGAGCCAGCCAAACAAACACAGGAGGAAACTTGGCCTGCCAAGTCATGCCACAAGAGGGCGCTCTTTGCTATAGCAAGAGGACACGCTGCACTGCAAATGGTAGGAACGGCATGGCCCTGCCCCCCACCCCATGAAAGAACACCAACCTTGTCCCTACATGTCCTTCCAAACAACATGTGAAAAAGGCAAATATATGGTACTTTATGTTTTAATAAACCTTCAACAAGCCCATCAGAGTAAAAAGTAGATCTACATCCTCATTGTTTACACCTTTCAGATTGTTCCAAATGTAAATAGCCTAGAATGGTTTGTGCTAGGACCCAGGTACTCTCAATTCACCCTAACCAGACATGCTCCGTCCTAAAACAGATCCTTAAGGTGTGTTTTACAGATCTACTGTAAATGAGAGCTGGATACGTTGTCAGCTACAGTATGTGCAAACTCCTCCACTACTAGATAGAACATCGGCCTTACAGCCCTAACATCCCTGTCTAGGTCAGAGTGGTGGGGGCTCAGGTGTGGGTTATAGTGTTGAACAAGAACAACTAAAAACAGTCTATGACACCTATCCAGAATTACCCCTCAAAGAGCTCAACATTCAAGTCTCGCTGTGCAAAGGCTAAAGGAGACGGCCTGAGGAAAGCACTAATCAGTAAAAACTGCCCTGATACGTTCGACCATTAAGGGAAACAACCGCTGTGCTTAATTTCCCAAGATGGAGGTGTCCTGCGTCCAAATGAATGGGTAGGTCACTTCAGGGGTTTGAAATGGCCGGGGCATGGCTTTAGAGTTCACCACTGAACCAGAAATACGTAGACGACATGGAGGAGTCCGTCATCGTTTAGGAACAGGAGGAAACGGTCTTTGTCCTCTATGGTCAACTCAGGAGAATATAGTCATCTAACCAGTTGCTCAATCTCCCACACCACTTCAACAGACAGACCTTATAGAAAACCTATCCCATGTAGTCATACAGTCCATGTACAAGGAGATTTCAGGCATGTCATATCCTGTTTCAGAAGCCTATATTCTGTATGTATTAGCAGTTCATGTTTTGAGATGCTAATACAGTCCCTTGGTCTGTCAATACATTATCCCATCATGAATCAAAGGACTTAAGCTAAATATTAAGTCATCGCATGTACAAAGCTTGACCCAGCTAGCTATAACACAGCATCTACCTCCACCCCTCTATGTACCGTATAAATCTACATTCACCCACAACACTTGGTCTTAGTTCTATTGAAGCAAAACAAACCAATCTGCTTATAGCAAGGATTACATGTAAATACTAACATAGATCCCTGCCCACACACAAACAAACACACACACAAACACACACGCCAGGCGTCCACAGGGGCCACAGCGGGGGTGCTCCGTAGGCGGGGCCGTGAGAATGCAGGGTTTGGGTCGGTGGGGGTGTTCTGCTGTTGCTATGGGGACATTCAGCAGACAAACTCCTGCCTCATGCGGATGATTTGCAGCAGGGCAGCTTGGACGTCCTCATCCATGTGGCCCTGGGAGGAAAACAACACACCTCATCCATTACAGGCCTGTCACAGTAAGGTCTTCTGTGTCTGCTATGAGGTAAGAATGATAACGGCATACAGTGAAATGACAGTCCAGTGGTATTTAACAATGAAACGGCCTAGGCAGCGGTCTTTCCTGGAGGCGCATGGCATGCTGAGTAAGCAGCATCTTGATTTAACCAACATGGCGGAACACATGTGTTTAGTTCACCACTGGGCTGAGCCAACCAAACACTTCAGAAATTGACAGGTATGCTTTCAACTGAACTACAGAGAGTGAAGTGATAAACTGCTCGTTCTCATACCAATCCGTAGATTTAGTTACCATTAAATGGTCTATTACCACCACAGAGTGGCGCTAGACCATTTCAAATGATCTACTCTAAAAACACAGCGAGTTCTATGTAGCCTACAGTACAGTGGAATACTTGTTTGCAACTTCTACAAATTATTTTATTCAAACAGATATCACATTTTGAAGAGAATCGCACCAAAAGTAATTTGAAAGATATTACCTGCGTTCTAATTCAATAAACAAACGTGTGTGTGTGTGTGTGTGTGTGTGTACATAAAGACTACGTGTTCCAGGACTGCCGTACATTGTTGTTACATTAGGTGTGTGTTGCTTTGAATTATCATGTTATTTTGGGCATATTGTTTATGCTTTAAAACAATCCTGACTGCTTCGAAAGCCATTCAAAACATACTTTTAGAAGAAACTATATGACGTTTCCTCCAGAACCACACAGATAAAGTAGCGCAGTGGGCTAGGGCACCTCACAGTAATGCGAAACAATTGCAATGATGAGATAGCGATTTCAAACCCTGGTGCAACCCTGTTTAGGTGTATATTCTTATACTCGGCACTTAACACTTCTTTAGAAATTATTACATTTAATTTAAATATACTGTTGGGTTTGTCTTTTAAATATTTACTGGTAAATGGACTGCATTTATATATATATATATATATATACACATTAGAGGCAGGAGTTTATCGTTTTTGTAATTTTATTTTTATTATGCCTATTAATTAAATTAGAAAAGTAGAATGCTTTTTTTTTCAATAAAGCCTTGTTTGTTTTAAGTGTCACAGTGCAATAGTTGTTTAGACGTATCAAATAAATATAAAATAGTAATACAATAGATAAGAATAGATGAAAACTAGGTAAGAATCTACAGAGCATACCCAAAATGACATTTAAGTACATGAAACATTATTTTGGGACAGTCAAACTATTACTGCTCAAAAAGTTACAGGTTTACTTCCTCTTTCTGAAATGCGCTTATAAAGCTATATATAAAACTTTGCTTGACATAATTTAAATATAAAAAAGCAATTCATACAAGATAATCTTTCCCTACACTCTGTAGTGTTTTGTTACTCACAAAAGCAACACCTAAAATTCATGATAGTTATCAAAGTTTGACCTGTGACAATTCCTGTTAACATTAAATTATTAATATTACTATATCAACTTCCAAATTAAATTTTTAATAAAAGCTTAAAATACAATAATGAACATTTTAGAATTGTTGTATGTAGTTTTATAACTACTGAGGTTGTTTGGGTAATTTATATTGGAGTACAAAGTAATTTTTGTGGATCTGCTCACCCCAGCAACACCTGCGCTGACAAGAAAAATAGACTTGAAGCACAGAACCGGACAGTGCTGACGGCTGTGCAGCATTAGCGAGAACGTTCATCAATGTCTGAACCACCCACCCCCACTAGTGAAAATTGCCTGCCTCTCACACCTCATTGTCAAAATGATAGCTTCTATTATATTGCTAATTTTTAGACATGTTGTCAGGAGCGATTCTAGCAGCGGGGGGGGGGGGGGCGCACAAGTTTACCTGGCAACACTATATTATGTTGGCAACACAAACTCTGATTTTACCTTTCAAAATAATAGCGCTCGTAATTCATTACAACAATCATTGTTCATTCATTGCAGACAAGGAACATACAACTTACACCACTGAAGCAGTGAAGAACAGCATTGCCTTTTAGGTATGTAACGTAGACTGTGTTTAGTTTCGTGCGCCGTAGAGAATGGTCGCATGGACGATGGCTCCGTTCACTCTATGCAGATTTTGGCTTATTACTGTTTTTTTAGTTTTTATTTCTGCACCTCCTGCACTGTCGCTCATACAGTATGACCGACTAGCACTTTTGGATATACGTAATTCACTGGATACAGACTTTTTTTCCACTTACCGGAGTAATT
>JACXGM010036065.1:0-11500 GCA_016801145.1 Umbra pygmaea
TGTGTGTGTGTGTGTGTGTGTGTGTGTGTGTGTGTGTGTGTGTGTGTGTGTGTGTGTGTGTGTGTGAATAATGACAAACTTAGACAGCAGCAATTTAAATGAAGAGAAAAGAACATGGCAGCAGGTGAAAATGAAACATAAAAATATTGTTCAGAAAGTAAGTACAGTGCCTTGTGAAAGTATTCGGCCCCCTTGAACTTTTCAACCTTTTGCCACTTTTCAGGCTTCAAACATAAATATATGAAACTGTAATTTTTTTAGAAGAATCAACAACAAGTGGGACACAATCATGAAGTAGAACAAAATTTATTGGATATTTTAAACTTTTTTAACAAAAAAAAACTGAAAAATTGGGCGTGCAAAATTATTCAGCCCCTTTACTTTTGTCTCTGTACAGTAATATTGTCCATGAGGAAGGCCTTGAGGCTCTGATGCAGTACCTGGGATCAAGACCTGGTGACTATATGCAGTGTTGAATTGACTTTATTGTACAACTCACAGAATGGATGCTGAAAAATAATGTTCTTCTGTTTCAGGATCAACTATACAGGCAGGAGAAGGGTACAGCCATGGGTGCTTGTTTTGCACCTAATTATGCCAATGAAGGCCTTTGGGAGGAACGCTTTATATACTCAGCCAGGAACACTTTGAGACAACTTTGTCTGGTGGGGTCACTATATTTGCCACAGCACAGATTAATGGTGTTGTGAGAGAGGGAGACCCAGGCAGGTAGATGGTTCGTTTGTAGTTTACTTGGTGAATAAATGTCCAGGAGGTACACAGTACATGTAGCAATGGCAGGTGAAAGTGTGATTGCACAACTAATAACTAAGTAGGAATACTATGCAATAGAGACATGACCCTATACAGAGTGTACACACTTATCTCTACTGATTGAACAGGAGTGCACAACGAATACATTGGACTCAATGCTCTTTAAGCGGCATAGATGCTGAAATCCTAATCACACAAACTGATCTCAAGCTATACAACCATACTGCACATTACAGAGCACACGTATCCTGGATCTCAGCACATCATCGTAACAATCAGAATAACAATGAATCGCGCCTCCCTCTCGTTCACCCAGGCTTAACCTCTTAAGCCTCGCCCCCTAATTGTCAAATTCTGCCTAAAAAAACATACCCAAAGTTAAACTCTTGTTACATTGGACCTGAGGCAAGTAAAAACATATGGTTGATATTTTTTTAAAGAAAAGACTTTGAAATTTTTGGATATGTAAAATTCATTTCAAACAAATATACACAGTGAATATGGCACAAGATGAAATAAAGAAAATGTATAATTATTTTCTGTTTTTATTTTTCTACATCCTCTTTGAAAGTACCCTACAAAGCCATATATTAAGATAGGATACTGGATCCAATTCAAATCATGTTGTTAAGGGGCTGGCCACATAAGTCTAACATTTTAGATTGATTGAGTGAACAGCCAATGAGCTATAGCCTTGTTTGTAAAACTATATTTTTAGAAAAACTGCACCGTGATGACATTTACATCCGGGTCCTGAGACGAACAACACAGATCTTTCCTGAATTATCTCCGTCAGTCTTCTGTTTAAATTGTTAATCTTGCACATTTTTAAGATCTAAGTAGGGACTGAACTACCAGCTGATAGTAATCACACAATCAGTCCCTACCAGCACCAGGTGAATGAGTGGAAGGCACACCACACAATAATACATTCAATATAGTAACATAAACGCTCAGTGCATTGCACTGGCATATGAAAATAAACCCTCAGTGCATTGCACTGGCATATGAAAATAAACCCTCAGTGCATTGCACTGGCAATACGAAAATAAACCCCACAAGCCCCCACTACACAGTAATACATATACACATATATTGAGTCTGTGAACTCAGTTCACTTTTCTGCCACAACCTGCCTATAGTCTCTGTCAGGTTGTGACAATATTGATGATCTTATTTTGTTCTTCTCTGGCTCTGAAGAGGATTTGTTACATTTTCACTCCGATGTCAACAATACTGATGAAAACATTAAATATAGCTTGGAGATTAGATACATTACCTTGAACTAAATATTCTTAAAGAGGATGATGGCGACTTACATACATCCCTTTATAGAAAAAGAACTGATTGCAACACCATACAGTTTTCCCCCCCATGGCTCATCATCAACATCCCTTATGGACAATTTCAGAGACTAAGACAGGTCTGTGATTCTGGCCAGGACTTTCATATTTAATCTGCTGACATGCATCAAAAAGGGGTAATCAGACACAGATGCTCACACAGGCTCACAACAGAGCACTGGCACTGGATAGAAACAAGTTGCTTTGTCATAAAAGAGAACAGGAACAGATCCAAACAACTTACTTTGTTACAAGATACACCAAGGAAGCAGTTCAAATCAAACAAATTATAAAACACAATTGGGACATCATTCTCAGTGACAATATGTTGTGTTGAAAAGTGTTCAAATAAGCTCCTGGTGTCCGTTTCAGATGTGCCCCCACATTAAGGACAAGTTGGTAAGGAGCCATCTCTGCTCCTAAACGCAACAACTGACTAAAACCACCCAGGGTTAATTTCTTCTGTGGACATTGCAATCACCGTAGCAACATGGTCAAAACTGATTTTTTTATGGATGTCTTCAAGAACAAGACTTACCCCATCACCAGCTTCATAAATTGTAATTCCACCCATGTGGTCTACAGGCTTGAGTGTCCTTGTGGATGTTTTTACATAGGGCTCACTAAGAGGAGGCTCAAAGACAGAGTTGCAGAACAAAGCTATGCTACATGCACAGGCAACCTAAATTTCCCTACGGCCAAACATTATTTAGAAGCATGGGAGTGACACTTCTCTCAAGGTATCGGGGATTGAAGCAATCTGTAGTGATGCAAGTGGTGGTGACAACCTGAAAAAGCTTAAGAAACGTGAGACGTATTGGATCTACATGCTCAAAGGTACAACTTATCCAGGCCTCAATAAAGATTTTTTTCCCATTTCTATAGGGTGTTTCAGATGAAATTATTGATATCATGCTTGGGTCTCACCATAGAGTTATCATTGCTAATTCTGCATGAAAGAGATGGCATCTAATGAGTGTGAATGTACAGTTGTTGCTTAATATATAAAAAAGTATAGAGATGTGATTGCTAATTGTACATGAAATAAATGGCATCTAATGATTTTGCATGTACACAGATGCTGCTTAATATATTAAGAAATGTATAGAGACGTGATTGCTATTTCTACATGAAAGAGATGGCATCTAATGATTTTATATGCACACAGATGCTGCTTAATATTAGTCTTGATGACTAACAGGCGTTCAAACTGACTGATTACTGGTCACAGGTGTGTTCTATTTAAATTCTCATTTTTATTATATGTTTGATACCCTGGTGAAGACGCAAGCCGAAACGCATCAAATAAATATTTTTTAAACTTATAAAAGAGAGTTCCTGGTTCTGATTATTTGTGCCAATCTGGCATAGTTCTTCTTTATTTTTCCCCTAGCCTTGTCTTATTAACTTATTATTATAAGTCTTCTTGACTTGTCAGCACTAACACAGCTCCTTCAACCTGATGTTGCCTAATTTAGATCCTTCTAAGTAATCTGAAGTCAGCAATTTTTGTTGTTGTTGCTTAACTCATTCTAATATTTTCAACAGCTTTAAATCAGAAAGATGTTTCCAGTGCTCAGTGGGATGTTGTACAGCCACTTGATCTGTTCTCCACCTGTCCATAACCCATTAATCCTGGAGGATTGACGAGTAGGCTATTGACAGGGGGATTGAGATGTACAGTGCCTTGCGAAAGTATTTGGCCCCCTTGAACATTTCAACCTTTTGCCACATTTCAGGCTTCAAACATATATTCTAAAACTGTAACTTTTTTGTGAAGAAGCAACAACAAGTGGGACACAATCATGAATTGTAATGAAATTTATTGGATATTTCAAACTCTTTTAACAAATAAAAAACTGACAAATTGGGCGAGCAAAATTATTCAGCCCCTTTACTTTCAGTGCAGCAAACTCTCTCCAGAAGTTCAGTGAGGATCTCTGAATGATCCAAAGTTGACCTAAATGACTAATGATGATAAATAGAATCCACCTGTGTGTAATCAAGTCTCCGTATAAATGCACCTGCTCTGTGATAGTCTAAGAGGTCCATTGAAAGCACAGAGAGCATCATGAAGAACAAGGAACACACCAGGCAGGTCCAAGATACTGTTGTGGAGAAGTTTAAAGCCGGATTTAGATACAGAAAAATTTCCCACGCTTTAAACATCCCAAGGAGCACTATGCAAGCGATAATATTGAAATGCAAGGAGTATCAGACCACTGCAAATCTACCAAGACCCGGCCGTCCCTCTAAACTTTCAGCTCATACAAGGAGAGGACTGATCAGAGATGCAGCCAAGAGGCCCATGATCACTCTGGATGAACTGCAGAGATCTACAGCTGAGGTGGGCGAGTCTGTCCATAGGACAACAATCAGTCGTATACTGCACAAAGCTGGCCTTTATGGAAGAGTGGCAAGAAGATTCTGAAAGATATCCATAAAAAGTGTAATTTAAAGTTTGCCACAAGCCACCTGGGAGACACACCAAATATGTGGAAGAAGGTGCTCTGGTCAGATGAAACCAAAATCTAACTTTTTGGCAACAATGCAAAATGTTATGTTTGGCGTAAAAGCAACACAGCTCATCACCTTGAACACACCATTCCCACTGTCAAACATGGTGGTGGCAGCATCATGGTTTGGGCATGCTTCTCTTCAGCAGGGACAGCGAAGATGGCTAAAATTGATGGAAAGATGGATGGAGCCAAATACAGGACCATTCTGGAAGATTCTGATGGAGTCTGCAAAAGACCTCTGAGACTGGGATGGAGATTTGTCTTCCAACAAGACAATGATCCAAAACATAAAGCAAAATCTACAATGGAATGGTTCACAAATAAACATATCCAGGTGTTAGAACGGCCAAGTCAAAGTCCAGACCTGAATCCAATCGAGAATCTGTGGAAAGACCTGAAAACTTCTGTTCACAAACGCTCTCCATCCAACCTCACTGAGCTCGAGCTGTTTTGCAAGGAGGAATGGGCAAAAATGTCAGTCTCTCGATGTGAAAAACTAATAGAAACATACCCCAAGCGACTTACAGCTGTAATCGCAGCAAAAGGTGGCGCTACAAAGTATTAACTTAAGGGGGCTGAATAATTTTGCACGCCCAATTTTTCAGTTTTTTATTTGTTAAAAAAGTTTGAAATATCCAATAAATTTCATTCCACTTCATGATTGTGTCCCACTTGTTGTTGATTCTTCACAAAAAATTACATTTTCATATCTTTATGTTTGAAGCCTGAAATGTGGCAAAAGGTCAAAAAGTTCAAAGGGGCCGAATACTTTCGCAAGGCACTGTATTTTGACACACCAGCTGACGTTTGAGCAACAAGTATCCCATTATATTATGTACATGTATTTATATTCCACAGGGGGGAATCGAGTGTTGCATTAACAAATTTTAATTTTCACAACAATATGCTAAAATAAGTCTGTTATAAAGCAAGCGCCTTAAGAGATCCAGCAGGTGATCACACAAGACATTCAATATCCATCATGTAAAAAGCAGCAAGGTTACAAACAACATTTTTCTGAAGTTAAGCATACAAGAAAAAACATGAGCAAGAGAAAGTTAAAAAATATTGTGTTTAAACATACCATAGTGGAGAAAAGAGAGTAGCAGTATTCCTTGTTTAGAGAAGCAGCAGAGGGGACCGGCAGACATGTCTGTAAAGTGCTGCAATGCTGTTTCCTCTGGCTAAACGTCCTAAATTTCCTCCTTATCTTTGTGTCAATGGTACAACAGCAGTTGATTCAACAACACACACACAGAAAGGAAAGTAGACAAGAGAGTGCAGCGACATCTTTTGATGAGTACTGCAGTTCTATTAACTTATCTTAAAAAGGAAGTCACAATCTTCAGTTTCTCTTTTTTTAAATACCCCTCAGTCAAAGAAGATTAGGGGAGAGTGTGTTTGGTGTCACACTCAAACTGCTTGATGATATTGGTGTTACTGTGGGTTTCCAAGCTGCATGCTGTGTGGTTAATTGTCATGATGTTTGACAGATATGGTAGGTTGCAACTGTATAAGCAGGCCAAATGAGGAAGAGAAGTGTGGGGTGGCACAGAGGCAGACTGAGGGAGAGTGTGAGAGATCTGATACAGTATAACATTGTATGTGTCTGTGTATTTCTATGTGGGTGTCATATGCCTGCAGAGGTTTGAACAACTTCTCGCTTACTCAGTGGGTCAGCATAGCTGAAGTGCACGAAAAACCCACCCACTTGTCTGTTTTCAGGAGGAAGCGCGCCCTTGCTTACTGTCAATGACACCCCCTACTACATTTCTAGATGTGAATTTTGGTCGCCGTAACGCCTTCTGTTTCTCAGGAATGGTGAAAAAACTACCTGCCTGCTGTTTGTCTGACCACATAGTAATAAAAGCCCATTAACTTTAAAATTGAAGCCAAATAAGTAACAAACATACCAAGATAATTCAGTCACCCTTAGATACATCATGACTAGTCTGAATGAGGAGGCTGGACAGACAAGCTGGTCTGGTAGTGTAAACTCTGTTTTCACATTAAGTCCCCTTGACTGGGTCTAGTCCTTTTGAAAGTGAATTATGGGAAAAAAAGCTAAGTTAGTAGTATTTGTATTCAAACCGCCCCTAAAAGAGTACTCCGCTTCCAGTTGCCCGTTCAGTAAATAATTGTTGCTGTCCTACAGTTTAACATTTTAGCTGCTATGTTTAGAGATGATACTACTTGCATTTACATTGTTATATTTAGACATGAACCAAAATTATTGTTCAACAATGTATTTTTGTACAATTGCCATGACATCCAAACCTGGTATTTGACAGCTAAGGATGTAAATACTTTTGGAAGCGAATGAATTGGATTTAGTTAAAAAAGATACAATAATTATATTTCAATGACTGGAATTAGAACACAGGTCAAAGCAATAATTGCTGATAACATAATGTTTTATTTCAAAATATTGTAATGCAAATTGTACCACTATATATTTTTGCACATCATATAATTTGTTTTATTACATCAAGGCTAAGAGGCTTTGGCAGGCTGTACATTGTACCAGGGTTCTCATGCTTTGTTCGTAACAGTAAACAAGCCTGACAGTGGCAAGCTTTCTGTTCAGAACGCACTACAAAAGGAAACCGGACCAGGAACTTAGCAAACTGAATGGAGACCACGTTTTAACATGGTTTCCGTTCTTTATCTAGGGGCTTTTTACTGAGTGTTTTACCTGAAAGGAACCACGTTATTGTGTAATCATCCTTAAAATGCATTACCGTTATGGAAATATTGAATCGTTTTTATTTACCCTACCCTGGAGGTGCTTACTTGGAAGATCTTTTTGTGAAGCATTTCAAACATGCAAGGCGTTTGTGTGTGTTAGTACTAGAGCAATGGTAGTGTACAGCAATGGTTCTCAAACCACTTCAGGGACCCCCAGCTCGTCCATGTATATTAACTATTCCATAGCTAGCCCACCTTATTCAGCTAGTCCAATAAACATCAAGTGCTTGGTTCATGAATCCGGTGAGAGAGTTCAGGGCTTCAGCTAAACCTTGGACCACTGTCTTAGAGCAAGTGAGATTTAGAATGTTCTACATTTTGAGCATATATGCTGTTGAAATGTTGACGTTTTGCCAGCCTAGCATTTTTCTGGTTAAAGAGGAAGTGGTGCAGTTCTAGTAGTGACCAACTTTAAAACTTCTCTGAGGATATGACATTGGACAATAGAGAAGTAGCTTCTCTATGCACACCCTTCTCATAAAAGTATCTAAAAATATCATAATCTATCAATATCATATCCACCACAAAATGAACCAACAAACAACAACTAAAGTAGACAACCATGCATTGTTAAAATATAACACATCCTTGAGGTTGGAGGACTGTAAAGTCCAATGAGGAGCATGGTCTAATATCAGGCCCAAAGGGGGGCATTGCATCTTTGTCCCCCCAGTTTACTCAAAAGCATTACACATGATAAGTCAATTTAATGCCCCCACAAATTATAAAAATGCCCCCTCAGGCATTTCATCCTGGAGCCAGGCCTGGTTTATAATAAAGCCAGGAGTGGAGTACATGGAATGGAGTTTAACAAATTAAACCCAGTGTTAGATAGCAATTCATTGACTCCAGTCAAGTGATAAATTGAGCCCATTCTCCTCAGATCACCAGCATCCACTGATCCTCCATGATGTTTCATAAATTCAGCGGTCTGGAAGTTCTTTTACTAATCTATACAACCCAGAGGTATTCTTCTCCTTGGGACCCAAAATGGGTTTGGTTTTCATCACCTCATAATCAGTGACTAAACGATACATGTGAGTGCTTTTGGTACATGTTAACTGTGTAACATTCCTCAATTCCTCTTTCCTGAGAACTACATCTTCCCCTTCCTAGATTGCTCAGAACTACAATTCCCATAACCCGGACTCAATCACTCTAATTCAGTACACCTGCTCTCACCCAGTCCATATATAAAGCACACACACACCATTGCCTCTTCGCGAGGTATTGTGTGATTCATTACTGAGCATTATATTCATGTATTGTTGTTCCGGCCTGACCTTTGCTTTGTTTATGAATTATTCTGCCTTGGATTATCCCCTGTACCTTTGCCAACGCTCTAGTATTGATATTCTGGCCTGACCCCTGCTCTGTTTATGCATTATTCTGCCTTGGATTATCATCTGTGCCGTTGCCTTTGAAAAATATTTTACCTGTTTAGAATAAACAGTGTTCTTTTCATACCTTGGGAGTATTCATTACAAACTGTTGTCCAATCTATCTACATAGAATTTTCCCTCCAGAATGTTTTTGTTTATTAAGTACTTTTAGGTCATCCTGCTTTAAGATAAAAAAGTATTTAATAACATTGTACATTTTTAATTGGTTCCTGCTATAATGGTGAAATTAGTCTCAAATTAAAACTGTCACTTTAAACCCAATTTAACCCTAGAGGGTAACTGTATAATTTACCTCACACATTACGGCTAATAACTTTTTTAGGCTTAAATAAGGCTGACCAAAAGATGTTGAAGATCTGTTTACATTAATAAAGCACCCATGCTACCTTGTGGTTTAAAAACGTTTGCTTAAACATAACTTCAAGGCAGATCTACAAAAACTAATATGATTGGATGACTAAATTTAGTGGGCGGACCTACCTTTTGATATAGTCCTTAATGCTAAGACATACTGTGAATCCCAAACCAACCCCTACACCCTACCCCTTCGCTCGGAGGGCCCTACGTGGTCATGCATTGCTGACGAAACTCAGAGGTTGACTTCCACAGAGTGTCTAGGGCAGGGGTACTCACTGTCCTGTGGATATTCTCTCATATCTCATACCTGATCAAGTTGTCCTTCAAACTAATTAATAAAATCAGGTGTGCTAAATTAGGGTTGGAATGATGGTATCCTACAGAATGGTAGATCCCCAGGAGCAGGAGCGAGCAATAGGGGTTTAGTAAACACATCATCTTCAGGATATGCTCCTGAATTCACTCATGCAATTAATTAATAAAACAAGAATGAACTAAATCCCTCCTATATTTTAAGATGAAAAAAACATCATTAACATAATTTAACATTACATTTTCTACATGTCAAACAAAAACACGTCATGATTGGGCATGCCTCTGCATTTTTTGAGGGAAATTGCGCTGTTTCAAAATTGACCAATGTCCAATGGGATTTTACATTATTAGCCACTTGTTAGCGGAAGCTGCCTCGGTACACTCCTCAATGAACACTCACTCAAAGGATCTAATTCAGGGGTCTCAAACCAGTTCCACATGGACCTAGTGTCTGCAGGTTTTCACTTATACCTCATACCTGACTGATTGATTAGGTCACAAATTGTTTAGGATCTCCTTTCATCTGGCAGTTTAGGTCTTAATTGTGCTCTAATTGAAAGGAAAGACCAAAAACCAGCATACACTAGGCCCTCTGTGGAACTGGCTATAGACCCCTGGGGCCTCATGTATAAACGTTGCGTACGCACGAAAAGCTTGCGTACGCTGGATTTCACGCACGCGGTGTGATGTATAAAAATTTACTTGACGTGAGAATGTGCGGGCCGTCACCGAAACTTTTGAGCAGACGTGGGAATGTGCGGGCCGTCCGCAAAGTCTTGTCTGGCTCTGTAACGTGGCGAATTCTAACTGATTATACCTAATTAACTCCGCCAATAAAAGTTGGATGATTCACATCAAAATGCCAAACCCCTAATGCGAAATGCTATTGTTTAAATCGCCACCACTTAATAACTTCTGTTAAACTTGAGGGTCCATCCATCCATCCATCTTCATCCGCTTATCCGAGATCGGGTCGCGGGGGCAGCAGCTCCAGCAGGGGACCCCAAACTCCTTTAAGGGGTCCTTTTCAGGGGTCCTTTTCCCGAGCAACATTAACCAGCTCCGACTGGGGGATCCCGAGGCCTTCCCAGGCCAGGTTGGAGATCTCGCCACCTAGTCCTGGGTCTTCCCCGAGGCCTCCTCCCAGCTGGACGTGCCTGAAACACCTCCCTAGGGAGGCGCCCAGGGGGCATCCTTACCAGATGTCCAAACCACCTCAACTGGCTCCTTTCGACGCAAAGGAACAGCGGCTCTACTTTGAGATCCTCACGGATGACTGAGCTTCTCACCCTATCTCTAAGGGAGATGCCCGCCACCCTCCTGAGGAAACCCATTTCGGCCGCTTGTACCCTGGATCTCGTTCTTTCGGTCATGACCCAGCCTTCATGACCATAGGTGAGGTTAGGAACAAAAACTGCCCGGTAGATTGAGAGCTTTGCCTTCTGGCTCTGCCCTCTTTTCGTCACAACGGTGCGATACAACGAGTGTAATACCGCCCCCGCTGCGCCGATTCTCCGACCAATCTCCCATTCCATTGTTCCCTCACTCGCGAACAAGACCCCAAGGTATTTGAACTCCTTCACTTGGGGTAAGGACTCATTCCCTACCTGGAGTAGGCACTCGGTTTCCTGCTGAGAACCATGGCCTCAGATTTAGAGGTGCTGATCCTCATCCCAGCCGCTTCACACTCGGCTGCGAACCGATCCAGTGAGTGCTGAAGGTCACAGGCCGATGATGCCATCAGGACCACATCATCTGCAAAAAGCAGTGACGAGATCCCCAGCCCACCGAACTGCAACCCATCCCCACCCCGACTACGCCTCGATATCCTGTCCATAAATTCTACAAACAGGATTGGTGACAAAGCGCAGCCCTGGCGGAGACCAACCCTCACATGAAACGAGTCCGACTTACTGCCGAGAACCCGGACACAGCTCTCGCTTTGGTCATACAGAGATTGGATGGCCCTAAGAAGGGACCCCCTCACCCCATACTCCCGCAGCACCTCCCACAGTATCTCCCGGGGGACCCGGTCATACGC
>JACXGM010036066.1:0-11499 GCA_016801145.1 Umbra pygmaea
CCCATCTCTCTTTACTGGTAGACTATCTCTGTGTTCTGACCCATCTCTCTTTACTGGTAGACTATCTCTGTGTTCTGACCCATCTCTCTTTACTGGTAGACTATCTCTGTGTTCTGACCCATCTCTCTTTACTGGTAGACTATCTCTGTGTTCTGACCCATCTCTCTGTACTGGTAGACTATCTCTGTGTTCTGACCCATCTCTCTTTACTGGTAGACTATCTCTGTGTTCTGACCCATCTCTCTTTACTGGTAGACTATCTCTGTGTTCTGACCCATCTCTCTTTACTGGTAGACTATCTCTGTGTTCTGACCCATCTCTCTGTACTGGTAGACTATCTCTGTGTTCTGACCCATCTCTCTATACTGGTGGTCTTGTGGTCTTCTTATTTTTCCTCACCAGCTCACCGTGGTATATATATCCCAATTTTGTATCTCTAATTCCCCTTGTCTCATCAGTAACCCCTCTCAGGTCCTGTATGGTAATAGATCGATCACATGCTTCCTCCAACCACGCATCACCATGCCGTCCAAGCCTTAAGTCAGTACATGTAAGGATTGATTCACTCACTCACTATAAAACCAGGGTTGAATTCATAGGTGCCCGACCTGCACGAAAGGTGTCACACAAGAACGACATGACAAGTGACGCAGTTGTTGCTGAGGCAGACTTCACTGCAATGTACTCATGTAGGTTACGACATGTCTGGCTTTGTAGGTTGCTAGAGTGCTTGATTCTACTTTGTTGATATAATACTTTACCTCAATAAAGATGACAGAGATGTCCTCACCGACAGCAGTGCTGAAATACACAATAGTGATTGTCCCTACATACTCAAACCGGTCACACACACACATTAATACACACATTAATACACACACATTAATACACACACATTAATACACATTAATACACACACATTAATACACATTAATACACATTAATACACACAAATTAATACACACACATTAATACACACACATTAATACACATTAATACACACACATTAATACACATTAATACACACACATTAATACACATTAATACACATTAATACACATTAATACACACACATTAATACACACACATTAATACACACACAGTAATACACATTAATACACACACATTAATACACACACATTAATACACACACATTAATACACACACATTAATACACACACATTAATACACACACAAAAACACAAGGTGGGCCCTGAGAGGGACTCGGCCCTGGATTTTAAATAACGTATGATTCATCATTTCGGTGGGACCAATGCAAGTTTTTAAATGGGACCCAGAAATCCTGCCTTTGCCCCTGCACACACACACCAACACTCTGACACACCACTGTTCAATACCTGCCTTTAGCAATACTTTCAATCACCTTAGCAGCTTGCCATTGCCGAAGCAGTAATCTATTCAGGAATTAATATTTTATAGAGTGTTTTCTGTGTGTTTCTTTGGTCCACTTTCTGAACTTCCAGCTTATTGCATTGTGCTAGAAGGCTTTACCTTGCCACTGTGGCCCCTACAGATCAATACAGATATCGACAAATGAGGTGTGGGTGTGTCCCTCTCTTAATGTTGGCATTAAAGATGAAGGATTTGTTGTTGTGGGGAAAACTACATTTGATGTAAAGGAAGGGGGAGAGATGAGTGGTGGTAGTCTGGCTGACTTCACTCTGGAACAGTATTTGGATGTTGTCTAAGGGGTCGTACTGTTAAAGGTGGATATCGCCATTTCAAATTGAATGAACCAGGATCTAAGATTTAGTTATGTAGAAGGAAGCTTGTAGCATTGTGCATGCAAATAGTTAGTGAATAAGAACCAATGGATTTCATGAGTTTTACAGTTTAGTTATTTGCTGTAGCAGATGCTCTTATACAGAGTGAATTACCTTGTTGGTCAGTAAGGATGTTCTTCTGGCAACCCTTTCAAAGAGGCTGTGGTTGTGGAGGTGGCATCTGATGGTGCTTTTTGAAACCTGGTGACCCCAAGACGCCACCTAGGCCTGCAATTCCTTCACAGTGATTTTTGGGGATTTTGCCCCCCTATCCTGGGGGGCAAAATGCATTTGTATCCTCTACCAGTGAGGTTTTCAACTGTTCCATATCTTTAGAATTCTTTATAATGCCCTGACATATGTGACAGCGCTCAGTAGCACAGTTGTGCTAAGAAGTTTGAATTCCCCTGGAGAATGGTAATACTGTAGATGTACCATAAAAAACATGGGTGAGCAGGCAAAACATTTTTTATATACGTGGAAAGAGATTAGATATTTCATTTCAATTTGGTCAGACAATCATTCAAATACATTTCTCGCGAGTACTGCGCTTGTAGTTTGTGTTGTGCTTGTAGTTTGTGCTGCGCTTTTAGTTTGTGCTGCACTTGTAGTTTGTGCTGCGCTTGTAGTTTGTGCTGTGCTTGTAGTTTGTGCTGTGCTTGTAGTTTGTGCTGCGCTTGTAGTTTGTGCTGTGCTTGTAGTTTGTGCTGCGCTTGTAGTTTGTGCTGTGCTTGTAGTTTGTGCTGTGCTTGTAGTTTGTGCTGCGCTTGTAGTTTGTGCTGCGCTTGTAGTTTGTGCTGCACTTGCAGTTGGTGCTGACATTAATGCAGCTGGTAGTAATACTATAACGCATTCAGGTTTTGCTCATTCATTTGTTCATTCACTTTCATTCATACGGAAAATGACAAAACAACACGCCAACGTCTGACACGCACCCGTCTACTCACCAATCAAAGGGAGAAGCAACACACAGATGTGGTGACGACAGGCCGTAGGTATTAAGTGCGGAATCAAAATCACTATGTGAAACCAAAAAGAACGGGATCAAATGTATACAATGTAATTAAACACAAATGTTGTTTCGGACCTTGGTCCAGACTTTTAGTTTTGAAAACGCCCTAAGTTTAGGACTTTGACTTGGCCTTTAGTTGCTTAGAAGTTACCCTGGTTTCCTTTGTGACCTCACTGACTATTACACACCTCTTGGAGGGATCTTTGTTCCTCAACCACTCCTAGGAGGGTAACAGTGATATTTATTGTCCTATATTTGCACACAATCTATTTGTCTGTGGATTGGTGTAGTTCACAGTCTTTAGAAATGTTTTTATTAACATTTCCCGCCTGATGAGCATTAACAACCCTTTCTCCTCAGATGTCACCTTTGTTCGTACCATGGTAGACTTCCACAAACACGTGTTGTGAAGATCAGACTTTGATAGATCCCTCTTGTTTAAAATAAAACAGAGTGCCCACTCACACTTGATTGTCAATCCATTTTTTGACTGAAATATATATATATATATGTATGTGTGTATGTATGTATGTATGTATGTATGTATGTATGTATGTATGTATGTATGCATGTATGCATGTATGCATGTATGTATGTATGTATGTATGTATGTATGTATGTATGTATGTATGTATGTATGTATGTATATATATGTATATATATATATATGTGTGTGTGTGTGTGTCTAATTTGTTTAATGTGGTTCTATTTATTTACTCTTGGGACTTGTGTGAAAATCTGATGCTGTTTATTTATGCAGAACAATGTGTAATTTGCGTGTCTCTGTCTCTCCCTGCATACCTGTATTCTGAACCTCTGCTTCCTATTGTCCTGTCATTAAAATTACCCCCAGAAAGAGAATGTGTATGTACATGTATGTTATATATAAATGTAAAAATGTGTGCTGCAGCAAAGAGTAGATGGAGGCAGAAGCGAAGGTACCAATGAAAACATACTTCACAACAAAAACACTCACAAAAATGTAAAGGAATCTGTGGAGTATAAATTATTCAGATATAATTTTCAAAATGTACTTAACACACACTTACAATAAACAATAACTAACTAAACAAAACCAGGAACTAAAATACATGTACTAATGAATGAGGTGATACCAGCTATAAATGGTTGAATACAAAAAGAGACTGTATCTATTGTTTGTAAATGATGATGTAATGTTCATTATCACCCGAGTTCGGGTAAAACAGAACATACAGCACGGAGTCTGTTGAACTGGATCCTCCCACTCAGGCTCCACGGTGGGGAGACCGTTACAATACATGTTGTTTTTTAACACAAATGTGTTGTAATGTAAGCTACCTCTAGGCAGTGTCTGTAAGCGCTAGGCAGTATCTGTAAGCTCTAGGCAGTATCTGTAAGCTCTAGGCAGTATCTGTAAGCTCTGGGCAGTATCTGTAAGCTCTGGGCAGTATCTGTAAGCTCTAGGCAGTATCTGTAAGCTCTAGGCAGTATCTGTAAGCTCTAGGCAGTATCTGTAAGCTCTAGGCAGTATCTGTAAGCTCTAGGCAGTATCTGTAAGCTCTAGGCAGTATCTGTAAGCTCTAGGCAGTATCTGTAAGTTGTAGGCATTATCTGTAAGCTTTAGGCAGTATCTGTAAGCTCTGGGCAGTATCTGTAAGCTCTAGGCAGAATCTGTAAGCTCTAGGTAGTATCTGTAAGCTCTAGGCAGTATATGTAAGCTCTGGGCAGTATCTGTAAGCTCTGGGCAGTATCTGTAAGCTCTAGGCAGTATCTGTAAGCTCTAGGCAGTATCTGTAAGCTCTCTGCAGTATCTGTAAGCTCTAGGCAGTATCTGTAAGCTGTAGGCAGTATCTGTAAGCTCTAGGCAGTATCTGTAAGTTGTAGGCATTATCTGTAAGCTCTAGGCAGTATCTGTAAGCTCTAGGCAGTATCTGTAAGCTCTGGGCAGTATCTGTAAACTGTAGGCAGTATCTTTAATCTGTAGGCAGTATCTGTAAGCTGTATGCAGTATCTGTAAGCTTTAGGCAGTATCTGTAAGCTGTAGGCAGTATTTGTACATTTAAATTAGTATTAGTATTAAATGTTAGCATTACATGTTAGTATTCCATTTTATTATTAGATTTTAACATTAAATGTTACTTTTGAATGTTATATTAAAGCTTCAACAAAAAAGTCTCTAAACAACATCCACTGTGTCAAATTGCCAAAAGGTGGGAATTTATAATCTTTTAAACAATTTATTCTCAGGCTTGGTGCCTTGAGACATACACTAAACTAACAGCAATTCTCCCTGTCTTGATAAATGATGTGACCTTCCTGACTGAAGAAAGATTTGCCCAATAAGCTTCTGATTTAACTCACTCTTCCTGTGTCTCGTCCAGTTGGTGGTGCTGACATCAGACGGAGAGAAGTTATACCGGATCTCTCCATGGGCCAAGTACTGCCACCAATCCCTGGACTCCAACACTTATGACTGGATACACTGGGACCCTATCACTCCTTTTGTGGTATGTCTTCTTGAGGCCTTGCATTGTGAACAGCCAGTTATTGGAAACAGCAAAATTCAGTCATTAAGCTCATTTAACATTTCATAGTCACACACACACACACTCACACGCACAAGCACAGACACACGCACTCGCGCACACACACACACACACACACACACACACACACACACACACACACACACACACACACACACCCTGGAATGAAAAGTCTCTTCACGATGAGCAATACCTGGCACCATGAAGCTTTCAAATGTTTGTTTGTCTAATGGAAAAATGTTTTCGTAATTCTTAATAAAGGGCTTTCTGTCCTCTCGGCTCGTTTCCATACACTGACACACACCAGTCCAACAGCTTGTTTTCCTGGCCGGTATATCTGCAGCTCAGGGCTGCTTCTCTTCAAAGACGTCTGACTGTTCCACCCCCCCCCCCTCCTCCAGCCTGACGGGGTTGTCGTGGTGATGTAAGCAGGCCTTGGATGTCCTGAAGGCCGTAACATATCAACTGATTCATTGTTTTAGAGTTGTCATTGTTCACTACTACTGTGTGCTGTAGCACCGGTGTGTGGGGTCAGATGGAGGGGTCAGATACAGGGTCAGATGACTCTGGTTAGGGACTTGGTTGCCGGTACGATTCCCTACTCTGCCAAATGTTGTTATTTGCTTAAGCAAGGCACTTTACACTAACTTGCTCCAGGGGAATGTCCCTGTATTCACTGTAAGTCACTCGATAAGATTGTCTGCTAAATGAGTAAATTGTAATGTGTGTGTGTCAGCGAGTGTGTGTCAGTGTGTGTTTGTGTCTGTGTGCGCCTGGCGATGTGTTTCAATACCATAGCCTGGCCCGATCCAAGGCTGCCGCGTCTGTCTGCCAGTGTTCTTTATCTCTGGGTGATCTTGCTGCTTAATAGAAATCCTCTCCTTGTTGCTCTTGTCCCTCACCCTTCTGTCCTTCCGCTTGCAGCACCAAAACAGACGGCCAAAGCGTCCCAGGTCCCTGCGGATCTATGAAGCTCATGTTGGCATCGCCTCACCAAAGGAAGAGGTTGCGACCTACACCAATTTCACCCTGAACGTCTTGCCAAAGATCAGAGACCTCGGTGGGTATGATGACTGATACAAGAGGCACTGAGTCCTCAGCATCTCCAGTCTATTCAGACAGAAACTGATTATACAACAGGTCTGTCAGAAAACATCATGGATCCGAGACCCGGGGCATTCCGTAGGATGGATAGACTGAAGACAGGAATGTGTCTGCAGTGTTAAGGCTTGGCCTTCCACAACATTACATGGGGTCAGCTTTTGGTTCCAGCATCAGGCTGCTCTAAATAAGAGACTAGAAATATAGATGAAGAGTCATGGCATCTTTTTAAGTATAGCCTGAACACCTGACAGGCTTTTCTCTGTCAGTTTCTAACTGGCTAAGGATCTCTGCCAGGTTATAACTGCCTAAGGATCTCTGTCAGGATATAAATGCCTAAGGATACCTGTCAGTTCATAACTGGCTTAGGATCTTTGTCAGTTTATAACTTCCCAAGGATGTTTGTCAGTTAAAAATGGCTAAGGATCTCAGTCAGGTATTAACTGGTCAAATCGTTCAGGTTATAGCTGGAAGTAATGTTTGTCACTCACGTTCTGACTGGTCATGTATCTCTGTCAAGGTATAGTTTGTTATAATTTCCCTGTAGGTTTCTAACCATTTATAATGTCTCTGTCACTTTAAAACATTTTACAATATCTCTGTTAGGTTATGACATGTTATAATGCCTCTGTTAGGTTATAACATGTTATAATGCCTCTAGGGGTGGCACGTTCACAAAACCCACGGTTTGGTTCGTATCACGATTTTAGGGTTTTTCGGTTTGGTATGGCTCTTGTTGTTATTTTTTTATTTTAACACTACAGAAATATACTCCAGCATATGATATATAGATTAATTATCCACAATTTAGGATACAGTATTAAAAGATAGTTATATCATGTAGTCATGCAAGAACGGAATATGAAATATTACAGAATAACAATTGAAATAACTTGCATTTATTGAACTTCCAACTTCAGTGTAGCTCTTACAAAAATACATGTGACGTGACCTTGCAGCACTCCACACAACACCGTTGAGGGGCTATCGGCTCCACTCGCGGCATCTCAAAATCTGACGAAAATCTTTTAAACTGACCTTTGTTGATCCGAAATGAGGACAGATTCAGCAGTATTGCCTATTTCTCGCTTAAAATGTTTTCAGAAACACATTTCCTGTGAACTATTTTTGTAAAATCAGAGATCATATTCAGAACGCCATGAGAGTCTGTTTTGAAATTCAGGAGCAGTCAGACGCACGTAACGCATTCATCCAATCAGCTGCCATGTGTTGTGTTTGTCACACTCATCCCGCTCGTCATTTCTGTTAAGTGTTTTAACATAGGTGTTGAAAATGTTCACAATGGCAGTAAGTGGTTTGTGCACATTAGCAGTGTACCGACGAACCGTGCGACGCACACACGCACCGAACCGAGACAAGCGAACCGAATGGTTTGGATGTTTTTTTCATGAACCGTGCCACCTCTAAATGCGTCTGTTAGGTTACAATGTGATATAATGTCTCTGTTATGTTATATTATGATGTCTCAGTTACGTTATAACGTGTCATAATGTCTCTGTTAGGTTATAATGTGTTATAATGCCTCTGTTAGGTTATAATGTGTTATAATGTCTCTGTCCAGTTATAACATGTAATAATGTATCTGTTAGGTTAAAATGTGTTATAATGTCTTAGTTACGTTATAACATTTAATAATGTCTCAGTTACATTATTACATTTAATAATGTCTCAGTTACATTATAATATTTAGTAATGTCTCTGTTATGTTATAATGTGTTATAATGTCTCAGTTCGGTTATAAAATGTTATAATGTCTCTGTTAGGTTATAACTGTGTGCAGCTGATGGCCATCATGGAACATGCATATTATGGCAGCTTTGGATACCAAGTGACCAACTTCTACGCTGCATCCAGGTAACATGTTCACTGGTATACACACAGACACTAATGCACTAAAATACACACAGACACTGATACACATTATATGACAACTTCTAAATCAATTAGTAAATCAACTACTAACTCAATTAGTAAATCAATGACTAAATAAACTATTCACACAACAATCAGGTTTTGCCTCACACCATTCAAACAACATTCAGGTTGTAACTCACACCTTTAGGTAGTTCATTACACCATCCACACAACATGAGGTAGTGCCTCGCACTCTTCAAACAACATTCAGGTTGTGCCTCTCACCATTCAAACAACATTCAGGTTGTGCCTCACACCATTCAAACAACATTTGGGTTTTGCCTCACACCATTCAAACAACATTCAAGTTTTGACTCACACCATTCAACCAACATTCAGGTTTTGACTCACACCTTTAGGTAGTTCCATACACCATCCAGACAACATGAAATAGTGCTCTCACACCATTCAAACAACCTTTAGGTTGTGCCTCACACCATTCAAACAACATACAGGTTGCGTCTCACACCATTCAACCAACGTTCATGTTTTGACTCACACCAATCAACCAACATTCAGGTTTTGACTTACACCATTCAAACAACATGCAGGTTGTGCCTCACACCATTCAAACAACATTCAGGTTGTGCCTCACACCATTGAAACAACATTCAGGTTTTGCCTCACACCATTGAAACAACATTTAGTTTGTATATCACACCATTCAAACAACCTTTTGTTAGTTTCTCAAACCATTAAAACAACATTTGGGTAGTTCCTCACACCATTCAAGCAACATTCAGGATGTGCCTCACAACATTTAAACAACGTTTAGGTTCTGCCTCACACCATTCAAACAACATGCAGGTTGTGCCTCACAACATTTAAACAACCTTTAGGTTGTGCCTCACACCATTTAATTAACATGCAGGTTGTGCCTCACACCATTCATACAATATTCAAATTGTGCCTCACACCATTGAAACAACATTCTGGTTGTGCCTCACACCATTCAACCAACATTTGGGTTGTGCCTCACACCATTCAACCAAAGTTCAGGTTTTGAGTCACACCATTTAAACAACATTCAGGTTGTGACTCACACCTTTAAGCAGTTCCTTACACCATCCACACAACATGAGGTAGTGGCTCACACCATTTAAACAACATTCAGGTTGTGCCTCACACCATTGAAACAACCTTTTGGTTGTGCCTCAAACCATTAAAACAACATTTATTTTCTATATAACACCATTCAAACAACCTTTAGGTAGTTTCTCAAACCATTAAAACAACATTTAGTTTGTATATCACACCATTCAAACATCCTTTAGGTAGTTTCTCAAACCATTAAAACAACATTTGGGTAGTGCCTCACACCATTCAAGCAACATTCAGGATGTGCCTCACAACATTTAAACAACCTTTAGGTTGTGCCTCACACCATTCAAACAACATGCAGGTTGTGCCTCACACCATTCAAACAACATGCAGGTTGTGCCTCACACCATTCAAACAACATGCAGGTTGTGCCTCACACCATTCAAACAACATTCAGGTTGTGCCTCTCACCATTCAAACAACATTCAGGTTTTGCCTGAGCTTCCTAAGGATGAGCCGTGTTTGCTAAGGAACTGGCACACACACACACGTGCGCACACACATAGCAACATGCACACTATCACACAAAGCCAGAAATCATACAGAGTGGAGGTCACAAGTGTAATCTGACTGTAAACACATTTACACTTCATTATGGGATAAATGAATCCCCAGATCAATAGTAACTGTGCCCTAGGTCGTCCATCAGACCAGGACACAACCTTCTCTCATCCAACGGATGTCTTAACAACACACTTTATTTTGCTGGTGTAACAAACACAGAAATGTAGGACTGAAACATGAAGGGGGGGGCATTGTTATATTTTGTGTGTGTGTTTAGGGTCTACCTCAGGGTTTGCTCACACTACAAAACTTGTTGTGACAACAATTGGATTTAAATTTTAATGTTTTTGTATTTACACTTGCAGTAAGAAAGTGTAATGTTCAGAGACTTGGCCATATGTTGAATATGCACATTTATTTTGCCAAATATATCTTCTGTTTATGGGCAACAGGACTAGATAGCCGACTAACTTGTTTATATATTAGGCCTTTAATTGATCTCAACAGATAAACAAGGCCCATTATCCTTAGCATTTAGAAAATGACTGCAATGGTATTATTTTCAGGCTGGTATTAAGCAGAAGCTAACACTAGCTATCCCACATAAAACAGAGCAATTTACATTTTCACCTGATTACCGTAATTCCTCAAATAAAAACCAGGGTAGTCGAAACTTGGGTTGGACGGAACATTTACGGAATGGCAGCTCGCGGGAGCATGAAATAGTATCGCTAAGTATAATTGTCCTAACGGTATTTCAGTCAATGCAGCTGTATGTTTTACTCAGCTTGGTGTTGTTTGTATTAACGTACATGTAGATGGAAGTAACTACATTGGAAATAACATAGCTTCCATTCAGTGCAAGCGATTGAATCTTCAACAACTTTTTTCAACTACGTATTGGAACGTTTACAAGAAGTGTTGAGATTGCGTTAACAACGTAATGCAGCAATAAAAGGAAAACTGGAACAAGGATTGACATTAAAATATAGCCAATTATACTTATCAAACAGAGGAAATCAGAAATAAAGGCCTGCCTCTACCAAAAGCACGCTTCAAATAAAAGCTGGTTGCCTTCTGCAGTAGAGGTAAATAAAGGCCCCGGTCTTTATTTGAGGAAAAACGGTATTATTATTTTTTATTTATCCTTTATTTAAGCAGGTAAGCACGTTGAGAACGGTTTCTCATTTCAAACGGCAACCTAGCCGACATATAAATCGCAGAGGTGCAGAAGACATGAATTTAAACATGAATTACACAACAATGAAGTACAGTATAAAAGATTATAATAAAAACAGGAATACAGTGTGCAGATCTTCAAAATAAACAATGGTAGAATTTGTACAGGTAGCACAACAAATGTCAGAATATAGATGTAGATAATTGGTATATAAAGTGGTGTGGCAGTATACTATACAATCGGGTATGTAAAGTGGTGTGGCAGTATAATATACAGTCGGGTATATAAAGTGGCGTGGCAGTATACTATACAGTCGGGTATGTAAAGTGGCGTGGCAGTATACTATACAGTCGG
>JACXGM010036067.1:0-11499 GCA_016801145.1 Umbra pygmaea
CTCTCTCTCTCTCTCTCTCTCTCTCTCTCTCTCTCTCTCTCTCTCTCTCTCTCTCTCTCTCTCTCTCTCTCTCTCTCTCTCTCTCTCTCTCTCTCTCACTCTCGCTCCAGGAAGGTTTCAATCTCTCATCCATTCCTTTCTCATCCATCTCTCATCCATTATTTATTTAGTTTGACCCTGTTTTCCTCCTTCGTCTTCTTCTTCTGTTTTCCTTTGAAGAAGTGAGAGAAGAGGATGGGATGTACGTCGCGAGACCGCGCCTTCACCGATTCATGCGTGGCTGGGTCTTTTCCCATGGTGGCGGCGTTACGCTGATTGGTTTCTGTATATGGCGTGTTGGCCATGGCCCCTTTGATGTGGCTCTGCTGCTCTAGTGCCAGGATGTGGGGGGAGGGAGGGGCAAAGGGGAGAGAGGAGGAAGTAAAAATGCTAGCCCCTTGTCATCACTTAGGTGTACAGCAAATGTGTACTATCTTACAGAACCTGTACTGTCCAGGGGAGCTGTCCAGTTTTGGATTCAAACGTTCACCTGAAAATCACATTTCAAGGTTGCACCCAAGGTTGCACCCGAGGAGATAAACAACTTCGAACAGGAACCATCTGTTAATCAGCATGACAGCAGCCATATGCCTGTAGTGTATGCTGTGTATTGTACCTGCAATGTGAATGTTTCTGACATTATGACCACTACAATAGGTTCCACTTGGTTCAAAAGCACAGCCATGACAAACTGTCCCTCATAGCTAGCTATTGGACTAGAGCATAACATTCATGGATGTTTCCAACCTTCATTGTGGGCTGATGTCCGACTGAGCATTCTAGCCAGTCAGAGCATCCTCAATGGAAAGCAGATAAAGGTTTGGTCTGAAGTGAATGACTAAGTCTTGAAAACTAGATACCCTATCTAAAGAAAGCAAATGAGTGCTGGTCAAACCTTTCGTCAGCATTTTGATGACACCAGAATAATTTTACATGCAGAACAATTTAAACTAGCTAGTTAAACTAATCATACTGGTGACAGGGAATTCCATTGAAAAGCTAGCATTAATATTGTTAGCTGTATTTCATTGACTTTGCTAGCCAATGATAGCTAATGGAAACATGACATTCCTCAAAGATTTGAAGATATTATTGCCTATTTTGTGACACGTTAAAAAATCGTTAAGTTAACTCAACAACAACAACAACAACAACAACAACAACAACAACAACAACAACAACAAAAAGGCAACTTCACAGCTTTTCTGAGTAAACTCAACTATGGGGCAAGTTCTGCTAATGTTTGCTGAGCAAAATCTCAAGTTGTCTCAACTTAAATTCTTTTGCATATCGCATATATGTTATTGTTGCACACACTCGCATCGTTAGATTGGATAAACTAGAGGTTTGATGTTGACAGAATTTAAAATTGCATGTAGAAATATGTTGTGAGAACAGAAGTTTAAGTAACTTGTAAAATAGAATATGTCCTGCAGACTCAAAGACAACTGATTGACCTCCTCTCATATAATAAGGAACACATTCAGATTTGGGACACCAGATGACTGCAATTATCTACTGTGTATAAGAACTATAGTGGTCGATGTTCTAATTGTTGAATGCCAATTTGTGTTAAGGTTTTGAAATGCATTCATCATGATCCATCACACCTTATGGCACAATAATATGTGTAATACAAATATAAAAAATGTACTTTCTTAATGTATAAAATATTATGTTAACTTTTCTTAAATTCTACAGATTTTGAATTATCCACAATGCTCTAGAAACATTCAACATTGTACAGTAGTTATCATAACTTCACATTTTTAGTCAATGCAGCTGTTATTTAAAAGTGGAATGAACAAATTTAGAATTTTTTACTGAACTTGTTTTAATATGTTTATACATTTTGAGTAAGTCAACTCAACATGATTACTCATTATGTTATTCGCACTTCACCCAACTTAGAGAACAGTTTGTTGGAATAAGTACGTATTACATGTAAACTTAATGTTTCCTAAAAACATTGTTCATTCAACTTAAAAAATATAGTAAACCTAACTTTTGCAAGATGGCTTTTTTACAGTATATGGTGTTTACTTCCAGTGTGACATAATGTAATTAAAAAGACTAAACACTAATTGGACCCTGTAAAAGCCATTAGCCATGTTGAACTTAAAGCCATCAATGTGATTTCAGGTTCTATAGAATGTTCATGAACAAGGTGATAACTCAACCATGGTGCAATCCATGAGTAGTGCTGGGAATTTTCCCAAACTAATGGGACAAAGCTTTCATGTGGAGTAATGGAAAGCCTAAAATGTTTTAATTGCATCTGTCCCAGTAGGAATAAATCCATTGATAGACACACATGGAACAAATATATAAACGCAACATGAAACAATTTCAAATATTTTACTGGGTTACAGTTTATATAAGATGATCAATCCTTTTAAATACATTCATTAGTCCCAAATGAAAGAGATTTCACATGTGAGAAATTGGCTGGTTTATGCATACTGAACTTGAACCTTTTATTTCAGCTTTCACATGAGACATGTCTCGTGTTGGGATTTGAATGGAATTGGTGTTCATTATTAATAATGTTGATGTTAATATTTCTTTCCCTTTGTGTCTACTTTTCCCCCTCTTCTGTCTCCCCGCACAGTAGTGGTGTTGTTTGTTCAAGGCATCGGAACAAAGGAATGGAGAGAGGTAAGTGAAAAGATGGATTACTGAAATTAACATACGGCCATGAAAGGAAAAGCAATTATTCTGTGCAATTATAGTTGGTATAGTACAGTATCTCACAGTATCTTAAGAAAATGATCACTACATAAATAATGCTATAGTAAGCTTTAATAAGGTAAATTAATATGTGGAATATACGTAGGTTTCATAACATAAAGTAAAGAGTATATAAATACAAAAAAGCATTGAAATACATGTAAAATGGCAGTATGAATCGGGTGCTTCTTATTTTACTTGCAGTACAAATCATATAGTATATGCACCAGTTCTTTGAAGCAATAACCCTCAGTCCTTTGGGTTCTGAAGTTATTACGGATCCTTTGTAGTACGCTTTGTAGGACTGTGACGCTTGCAATGTCTGGGTTTTCGGTTCGATTCCCAGGGTGGACCATCGTCAAAATGTATGCGTTCACTAATCCAAGTCTCTCTAGATAAGTGGTTCGGCTAATTTAATTATGTGGAAAAAAATACTTCAAGAGTTCTGAATGTTTCCTGAAATGACTTACAGATGGTAACACCGCTTGGGGTCAGGTGGCCATCTCTCAGGTGGGTGGGATTCCATAGTTCAGGGGTATTTAAACCCTATGATGTCTGGAACCTGCTGGTTCTCTGTTCTAATCCATTATTAATTCCACCTACCTGGTGTACCAGGTCTAAATAACTCCCAGATTAGAGGGTTGCAATGAAAAAACTGAGTGGAACTGGCTTCAAGGGGCAGATTTGATTACAAGGGCCATCGTTAGACAAAGCTATGTAATATAAGGGGAGAGAAAAGTACGACATAGAGGAGAGTTTAATTAAATGTTTAATTAAACCCATCTTCAACCTCCTCTCCATCACATCGAAACCAATATGACACAAATGTAGATGGAAATGAGCTAATCAACTCCAACCATGAGATATTTATCTCATCCTTGTGTACAGACAGAGACTTGAAATGGCAAGATCTGTCCAACAGCAATTCAGAATAAAGAGTGACACATCCATGAAAAACAGTGACAGAAATACATGGTCACACACTGCATTGATTTACTGTATGTAAGCAAATCTGCATCTTATTAAGAAATACAGCAATGACAATCCATAGCTCACGTGAACGTAGGGGGCTCCACTGTGAATTTAGGTCCCCCAAATTAGATTCTAGGGGGCTCCACTGTGAACCTACTAGCCTTCGCTGTGCTCATGGTGCCAAAGAGGAAGAACTGAAGAGTTTAACTCAGAAATTGACTGAAGTTCAAAGTCAAGATGTTGCAACAGTTTGCCAGCAATGACTGCTAGTCTGTCTGGCGAGGCATCACACAGATTACCAAGTATAAATGAAAGGCATCACAACATCCCTCGATACAGAATAAACTAAACCAGTTCTACCCCTACGCTGTCCCAGGGAACCCCCCCTCCTCCTCCTGCACTTCCCCTAGCCAAGGGTGCTCCTCGTCTTTCTCCACCCCTCGTCATCACAGCAGGAAGTCCACACACTTTTTAGAAAACAGAACAGCATGAAGACTGTCAGCCTGAAACAGGGTTTCTTCAGCCACTAAAGCACTGAGCTAATTAGCACTCCCCTCTTTTCACAACACAATCTGTCACTAGTGCAATGTAGTGCTGCTGCCTCCTTGAAAGCAAAGTACAATGTATAAATAAAAAGTGATTCTGATGAGAGGTACACAACACAAACATAATGATCTCTCCAGCAAGAGAACAAGAGAACATCTACAGTATGCCAGATTTCTGACAGGGTCATTAGCAAAGATAGGTCATGGAGTGGGAGACACGGATACATGCGAGTGGGAGGCAAAGCTACAGATCTGTTGATTCAAAAGGGTATTAATAAAAATGCAAGAGAATAGAAAGTAACTTGACAACCTGCCTCGCAAGTTCTTTAATGATCACTGAACAATGGTCCATGCTTATGGCATGTAACACCCAGCGAAATTAATGTATGTATATATTCTGTTTAGCCTGTGTTTCAGTGCATTGCATGTAGTTCTTTGTTTCTGTTACTGTTCCTTTAAGTAATGTGACAACTCTTTCTAGTTTGGCTATTGCTAATACAGGGTTTAGGTTCGGTTAGGCTAGTATCTTGTAGATCTGTTGATTAATGATTACATTCAGCTGAATTCTATTAGTTAGTTAAGCTTCCTGTATATAAAAGCTGGCCAAACTAGAGAGAGGTGTCGGTCATTGTTAAATTGTTACGTTGTGTGAGAAGGCTGTCTGGGAGCGACTACATAAATGTAAGTTGTGAAAAGTGAGTCGCTGAAGTTTGGAAGTTAATGCGTATGCTCTGTACTTGTATGTTAGCTGTCAGTGTCCGTGCCACTGTGAGAGCACGTTAAGTTATATAGGTATATTCGTTGTGCGCTCGCTTCAACAAGTGATTGAAGTTTGGAAGATTATGTGTACGCTCTGTACTTGTATGTTAGCTCTTAGTGTCTGTGCCACTTTCAGAGGACTTTAAGCTATATAAGTAAATCCGTTGTGCACTCGCTTTGGCTGTACCCTGCAACTGAAATCTATGTATGTTCTCCAGACTTGTGTTTATTAAAACAACCATACATTTTCATCTACCATCTACATGTCTGGGTCTCCCTCTCTCTACACCACACCGATATCGTGACATGGCCTGGTGGTCAGAGGGCCATTGTGTTTGAATAGGCTGAATCCCCAATCCAACAAGTTGAAAAAAGGAACTCTGTCACCCTCGTGAGCGTAACCAGTAAAATTGCTCATGTAAGGCGCTCTGGATAAGAAAGTCTGCTGAAATATAAATTTAATTTCTTTGCAACATCTGGACCTCACTAAGAATGTTGAATACTGGTGGGACCTTTCAGAAGTGTATTATATCTGTGGTGGAATTCAAATATGCCACAATCTATTTTGAAACTTACAAGAATTTACAAGAAACAAGAATTTACTGCAAAAAGAAAGGCTGGCAGCAGATAGGTTAGATCATTGGACTTGTAATCACAGGGTTGCTGGTTTAAATCCCAGAACTGACATGGTGAAATTACTTCCAGCTCGGGATAATGGTTGCTATGTATTAAGCTTTAGCACTCTTGAAAGTCACATAATGGTCAACCAAGTAGTTTGGAGCTATTTAAAAAACAGCATTCTTTCTTCATTTGTTTTGCAAGACTGCATCTAATAAGGGCAAACTCATGGACTAATGAGAAGTACTGTAAATGGGTGGAACCAATTCTAACTTAACATAACTGACTCTAACGGGTCCTACCTGTCCTAAATTGTACCAATTAAGATTCCTATAGACTCCATTCTAAATCAGCACTCTTATCAACTAGATATAGCCAGAACGGCGCAGATGGCTCAGTGGGTAGGGAGTCAGACTTGTAGTCAGAAGGTTGCCAGTTCGATTCCTGACTGGCAACCTTCAACAATAACAGCATTAACTAATAACACACAAATCATATTTTTTTATGTCACTATTGGATTATTGGTGAATTGCTGTATATCCATACCCAAGTGTCAGTGCTGAATTTTCGGAATTTTCGCACACATCATTTTTTGCTGTATATGTCAGTTAACTGGGACTCTCTGACCTCTAGAAGGGACAGACATTGCTTGATGTCTGAGTTCATGGGAGAACACCATAGATGGAGAACACCATAGATGGAGAACACCATAGATGGAGAACACCATAGATGGAGAACACCATAGATGAAAGCAATTCGGTCCTGAAAAAACATTGCTACACATCTGAGGATTGCATGAGAGCACTGGAAAAATATTCTGTGGAAAGATTAAACCAAAGATTAGTTGTTTGGAAGGAACACATAACACTATGTTTAAAAAAAAACAGGCACAGCAGACCAACGTTAAAACCACATCCCAATTGCAAAGTATGGTGGAGTGGGCATCAAGATTTGGGGTTGCTTTTCTACCTCAGGGCCTTGACAGCTTGATATCATCAACATTCCCAAATGTATCAAGACATTTTTGCAGGAAAATATGTCTGCTGTAAATTGAAGCTCAACAGAAGTTGGTTGATGCATCAGGACAATGACCCAAAGCACAGAAGAAAAACTAAATGGCTTCAACAGGTTCAAAAGTTGGTGTAGTGGTCTCATACCCCTGGGACCAGAGGTTCGAGGCTCGGCCGACTGTCCGTGCCCTTCCTCTGTGTCTCCCCTTACCTGTCCCTCTGGCTTCAGCTTCCGACTGTCCTGTCAATAACAAGTAATAATAAATAATAAACACAAAACAAATGGCTTCAACAGAAGAAAATACACCTTTTGGAGTACTTGAGTGAAAGTCCTGACCTCAACCTGATTGTGATTCACACAAGACGTCCTAAGATTATTGCTGAACTGAAACAGTTTTGTAAAGTGGAATGGTCCAAAATTACTCCTGACTGTTGTGCAGGTCTGGTCCTCAGCTACTGGAAATGTTTGTTTGAGAGTCCAACAGTTATTACATCCAACGGTTCAAATGCTTTTTCCACCTGGCACTCTGAGTGTTTAATAAAGACACAACGTGTTCAATAAAGACATGCAAATATATAATGTTTTTTATGTTATTAGTTTAAGCAGACCGCGTTGTCTATTGTTATGACTTAGCTGAAGATCAGATAAAATGTTATGATCAATTTATGCAGAAATCCATGAAAATTTGGAAGAAATAATTTTCTTGTATATTTTAAGCTATGTGCAAGATGCAACTGGTGGAATAGCGGTTAGATATTTTATAGTCATTGAGCTGATGCTCTTATCCAGATCGACTTACAGTGAATACAGGGACGTTCCACTGAAACAACTTGCTCAAGGACACAATGACAATTGGCACAGTCAGGAATCGCACTGGCAATCTTCTGACTACAAGTCTGACTCCCTAACCACTGAGGCATTTGCACCCCTGGTAAGCAGTTCTGACCAATAAAAAGGTAGCTAGATTAAGTTCCCAATTTGGCAAGGCAATGAAATCCGTTATTATATTTCTTGGCGAGACAGTTAACCTCAATTCCACCTCTGTCAACAGTGGCAGCCCCAGGGCCGTTCCCATGTCAGTGGAGGGGTGAAATGCAAACGTAACATTTACAATGGAACTTCTATTTAATTATAGAGAAGGTAAATTGTTTTTGATACTGTGTAAAAACATTTAGAGCATAAACACCGGTACAGAGTGTGATTCTCCATAGTGGTTTCCAAACCTCTCCTGGGGACCATGGTGCAGTTCCATGTGTTAATGTAACAGCCAGTAAAAGTAATATACAAACTTCCAATTATCCACGAGGGTGTGAAGGAGTAGCCTGGGAGAACACTGACGGACTTACGGCAAATTTAGATTTGCTCTGAAAGTCAGTCTGGCCAAGAGCCCATTCAAGCCCATTTCCAATTTTTCCAAATCGAGGCACCAATCACAACCGTTGAGGCGGGCTTTATATGATGACGATAGCGCAGCTTTATACTGTCATTGGTTGAAGCAAACAATTACAACTATGGCTGCTGCAATGGAACATCCGCAATATCACATGTTCAAATCAGCTATCGCATCTGTATTAAGCGTTACCTTTTTGTTAAAAACCGAGGAAAGAACAACACTCGAAGCCTTCATATCTGAAAAAAAATGCTGTTGCGGTCTTGCCGACTCGATTCGGCAAAAGTCTGATATATCAAATTCAGGCATTTGAGCGGCGTCCGTCGGTGTCACCCTTTGGAAATGGGCTGTGAGTGAACCTTGCCCAGACCCACTGAATAAACAATACCTATAGGAGAACTTGAAATGACCACACACAGGAGAGAAAACGAATACTATTAAAGATATTAAATGAGCAGGCACAGTCATGTTATGGAATTTATATTAAGGTACATAGATTACAACAAGGTACATATTCTATAAAGGTCAGTGAAAACTGTTGGTCTAATGGTTAGGACATCTAATGCCTATTTCCCATTGACCACATGAAAGCACACCGCACTGCTGTGCACCAACACGGAGTGGTCAGATACAGTGCTGGTTGTGTTTCCACAGCCAATCAGAGAATGGTTTGTAAGCTTTTGTGATTGACAGCTGGAGAGAGAAAATACAGCAAAAAATGTTTAGCTTTAATAGCATTTCCTTGTTTGACTTCTTAGAATCCAATCACTGCTGTTTGTTTCAAGATCATTTAGCTTACCCGCCAACACCTGTAAATCACAACAGTGCATATGAAAATTAATTTGAGTCAAAAATCCTTTTCAAATATAATGATCCCTTCAAGGTCTGAGGTGGTTTAACCCTGCCTGGCACTATGTTGATATTTTGGCTTCTGAAAGGGTCACCCTTTGTCTTTACAGCGTAAACATGATGAACATCACTGTAATATCCATATTGGCATGCCCACAGGTCTTGAGAACCAGGGTGACAAAGTGTGACGGACATACAAATAGGTCAATAAAACACTGTATGTACAGTACATCTTTTTAGTATTTCCCTATACTGTATGTTTCAAAAATTCCCAGCCATCCTCCCTCCCAAAATAACTTGTTTTAGTTCTGGGTGATATACTACCTCTTTGCAGAAATGTTTTTTTGTCATTGTCACTTCCTGCTTCCTGTCTGTAATGTTTTAGTTAACCAAAATAAAGTCAGCAAAATGTATCCAACTTTGAGACGCGATATCTCTTGCAGTGATTAACACACATGGATAAACCACCCTTGTACGGTTCGGGAGATATGGCGCTATGACACTCTCAAGAGTCAATCAACTTTGAAGGGTTTTTAATTAATTTTAAAATCGCCCCGTGGGCCATACTTTGCCCCCTTCTGATGTAATTGGAATCTCTCAAAGAGCAGGATTGGGCGCCCTATGACCTAAATGGTGTTCAACATGTTATTCAAAATGAATAGCTTGGAATAATATTTCGATATCCCATTAGAATTTTGCTTCTCAATTTTTGAGCTGTCCTCCAGTATCTGAATGATTAAAGTTTTAATATTTTACTCTTCAGAACTTTTATTTTCTTCTTACACTATATTAAATAAAACCCTCTGCCAAATAAAAAGTTACTTTAGTTTCCTTTCCACCATTTCATTTCCCATGAGAGCAGCACTATCTTAATCTATTTTCCGACACTGTCTTTTTTAATAAATCTGGACCTAGAGAAGAGCAGCTTCTTCCTGCTTCGGTTGCCAGGTTGGAGCCGTGCCTGGACGCCATATGCTTTCGTGTGCTAGTCTGTTGCCTCTGCTTCCCCAGGCCGCGGTGTGTTGCGTTTAATCACTGTGTGAGGGTTTGTAACTGTGGCCACCACTAGGAATACTGACTGGCTGTCTCACCCCGGGCCGGTTAATGCAGAGGCTTACCGGTGCTGAAACCATGGGCCGAGCCTGAATATGACCTGAAAAGCAGAGACCTTCTTTTTGTACCTTATTCCTATATATTTTTAACAATGGTATTCAGCCTGGTTGGTCTAATTGAGATTAACACTATTTTTAAAGACATATTTCATCAATGCGTAATTGTATTTGTTCGTATTTGTAACCTTGTTGAGGAAGGCAGTAGCCCAGCTCCCTGGACCTCCTCAGACCACTATCTTTTCTGTTATGACAATAATTATAAATAAAACACAAAGCACTATAATTGTGCCCCACTGATAAAATCAGAGAGGAGACACTGAACCAGTGAATTTGTGAAATATTGGCCATATCCGGAAAACGTGACAGTTCAGGCATAAAACATTCTGATGCCATTCACAAAAGAAATGAGGCATGGGCCAAAGCTAATTTTACCTGTTTTCTCCACTCCTAGTTGTTCTTGTCATTTTTTTCCTACTAACCCTGCTACATCATCATCTCCGCAACCACCCCAGACAGATGCAGGATGGTGAAGGGCGCTCACTTGGTTCATCCAACCGCATGTCACAGAGATGGAAGATTGTTTCCACACTCCTCATCCAGCACGGAAGTCTTTAGTCAGATCATGTGTGGGATGATTTACACAACTAGACGTTTGCGATTTAATTTATAGGTGCCTGATCTGCATCTAGGTAGTTGCTGGAGAGGAATGTGGCAAGGTAGATAATCCTACTTATCTATCCCAAATCCCAATTTGCACTGCCTTGTGCTGGGTGTCCAAGCAAAGTCGGAGAAGCCATAGTCAGGCTTGAACCACTGACTGTCACAATGTAGCTTCTCTTGCAAGGCAGGGATTTAGCCCACTACGCCACACGGACCTGGGCCAAAGCTAGATTTATTGACTAAGACTCAGATTGACAGTCAATTAGGTGTTTGAGAAATCAATGTGTAAAACTTGTAGAATACATTTTTTGTCAAAAAGATCTAACAAATGAATTAGTATTGCAAACAAAAATAATAAAAAATAAAGCAAAACATGAACCAAAAATGATTGCATTCAAAAATATATATTTTGCAAATAAAATGTTTTGAAATGTGAAAACAAATACTGTATATTGAAAGTGAATGCAAACTGTTTTCAGAGAAAATACGATTGCTAATAAATGATTCACTTGTAAATTAAATCACGGAAGTACACGTCCTTCTCAAGAAATTAGCATATTGTGATAAAGTCCATTATTTTCCATAATGTAATGATAAAAATTAAACTTTCATATATTTTAGATTCATTGCACACCAACTGAAATATTTCAGGTCATTTATTGTTTTAATACTGATGATTTTGGCATACAGCTCATGAAAACCCAAAATTCCTATCTCAAAGAATTAGCATATTTCATCTGACCAATAAAAGAAGCTTTTGTAATACAAAAAAAAGAAAAAGTCAACCTTCAAATAATTATGTTCAGTTATGCAC
>JACXGM010036068.1:0-11499 GCA_016801145.1 Umbra pygmaea
TACTTCCACTGCATACTGTAACCCCTTTTGCCTCGATCTTGAGGATATCGCAGAGTTAATGCTCCAAAAAAGGTAACTGACACGCACGGTATACCTTTTCCGTTATGGCAATCTGTTGCACTGGTCAGTGTTTGACCATTTGTTTGTCGGGCGTAGCAACAATAACTAAGGGGGGCGGGGCTCGGCGAAAGGCTAATTCTTTTTCAGTTGTTTTTTGTTCAGTATGGCTGTTTACATTTTCCTTATTTTAGGAAATACACTATTTTTTGTTTACATTTTTTTAAATTGAGACAGTTTTCTACACTAACATTTTATTACTATGCTGCTCTGGATAATAATGAATAATAAAGAACCTGTATTGCATACAGATGTGCACTTTAATTACTTGCCATCTTTTAAACCACATGCCCTCTTGTTTTCTTTAACATTGTTTGGGATAGATTTACTGCAATAGAAAATACAGTACATTATAAGTGCAAAATTATTTTATTTTAGTTTTCAAAATGCTATGGTTGGTACAGATGGGCAGACTCCTGAACTCTTAAAGAAAAATAAAATAAATGTAATCCATAAATAATATAATAATAGATTTCCAGCAGCTATTGGTTTTTCGGTATTAAAGATAAAACAATTGTACAGTAGGCCTATACATAAATCATTCCAGCCTTTATAATTAAATGTATATAAGTAATGACAGATCCTTTTGCATGGGCATGTTGAACCTCAATATGGTCAATGATGTTGTAAGTTCTTCCCTTTTCAAGACGCAAACAAAAATTATTTCACACTCTTTCGTGGAGATGTCAGTATTAGTGATGGCAATTTTGAGTCTTTAGTGATCCGGCTCACTTTGATCAGTTCACTTAAAAGAGCCGGTTCAGTTGGCTCTTCGTTAAGTCTTTTTTTAAATCGTCCTTTATTGCAAATAATGATTATCCACATTTTCTTATCAGCCCAAATGATCGAACGTCCACAATAACATGTACTGCTGTAGCCTTAGTAAAGCTGTGTACAGTTAACATAAGCTGGATTTAGAACATGAATGTAGTTAACTTTCAGCTGAGGCAAGAGGATTGTTGAATGTTTCGCTTTTACATGCCTGTAAAGATTGTTGGTGGAATTGATGGCGTTGCTTTGCATATACTGCATACTGCATTTTTGTAGTTTTTTCCAAATATGAGATTGTTTAGGAGTGTCACTCATGTTGGCAACCTAGTAGCTAATGAATATTTTTGCCGGTGTCACACATGTTTTTTTATAGACTGTATAATGCAGTCACATTCACATATTGTGTATATCACAAAATGGTTATACGAATGAATTATTTAAAAAAGTTTTTTTTACAAGTTTTCATTATGCATATCCTATTGTTTTTCATCATTGGCCAATTACAACATCGGTCAAGGGTTACGTTTTCCTTAATGGGTTTGGGTTCATGGTTCACGATTCGGGCTATTACCTCGGAATTATGTTTTTGTCTAACATGTTTTTAACAGTAGCCCACATTTTGTAGAACCAGTTTATTTTAATAATTGTGGTTTATGGCAAATGCCTTTTGTAAAAATCTTCTCTTTACACAACTTGTCGGTATCACTGTTATGAATGACAAGTAGGCTACTGGGTCGAAGAGATTTTGGCACAGGTCTTTTGCTTGAGTGTCTGATGAATTCAGCACATGATCTGTGGTTAGCATATGTTTGAATAATTGCCACCCCGTTCTTCTTCAAAAGGGTAATTTGCGATTTATATTTGGTAAATAGCATTTCCTCTTTGTCTATAGCTATTATACGCTACATTGAACGTAATTATAATTTCAGATTCCTTAATTGCACGGTTTGCTGAATCTTGACGCCGAAATGCAGTCGGGAGTGCTGCTGCATTAAGGGATATGTACAGTACCTGTCTCTACACCTCTCATGCATCATACTATAATTTTAAAGCTTCAATATTTTGTGTTTGAAATGTTTTGACGCAGTTACAAATTTGGGCCTTTGAACTACAATTGAAGGCCCACATAATTTACAGTAGGCTACACACAGTGCATTGCTCTGTCTTGATACCTTAACCACTGGTATTCCTCGAGCCACTGGTGTCGAAAGTCATATCCGTATCGTGTGTTTTTCTTGATGAATCCTTCTCTGCCTCATTATTCTCACGCACAGGCTCCGTTTGACCTGGCGTATCGACATCAAGTGATGGTTTGGTTACACTTGAACGTTCCTTATTCAAAAAAAGTAAATTTTTCGCTTAATTTCTAAACTTCAGATTTGAGTATGTTGATGCAATTGCGTCTTGACGATAGGAAAAATGTTTTTTATCCACGTTAGGCTACACCATTCCGGGAGGGGGGCGAAGGGTAATCGCGGGGCTGAAGCCAACTTGATGTGTTGAATGCTCAGAGCACGTTATAAAACGTATTCTTAAAATACACATTTCTGTTTTAATAAATGCTCATAATAAATCATTGCATATTGCCTAAAATCTAAGCACAAAAATAATCTGTGATACATAAAAAATTAGGGTCGCAATGGCATTTCAAAAGGTCGCAAATGCGACCATTTCGGTCGCAGTGTACAGCCCTGTGAGACTTTTGTTATCATCTTGTCATTTTATGATGTAAATTGAGGGAGCAAAAGCAGTATCGGCTCGAAATATCAGCTCAAGAAAATCGGCAGTCTGTATTGGTCATCTGGCAAATGAAAAGAAAATCGGTATCGGTACAAGAAAATCCATATCGGTCGATCCCTACTTCGGAGTAATATAACCCTAGGGCCCTTTGCACCTTGACCTCGAGCCAAACAAACTAGTTTAGAGTTAGAGCCATCAGCCGAATGGCTTAGTGCAGGCGCTAATGGAACCAAGTGTGTATCTCATAAATAACCCCACTAATAATGCCGGGAATGTTACCAAACTTTTACAGTAGTACAATTAGGTTCTGTACTTCTCATGGGAAGGTTCAGAATGAGCCTTATAACCCTATTTTGAGCAGCCTATGTTTTAGTTGCTTTAAGACACCATTATACTATGAGCAGCATGCATATTCAAAATAAGGCCAAATTAGAGCACTTCCCAGAGTTAACATTGCTTTCTTGTCCAAAAACCTTGAGATTCTGGCCAAGAAACATACTCTTTGAGTTACCTTGGATAGTACCTTTTGTGCTTGGCCCACTCCAGATAAGTGGCAGTCCAGCATACAACCAAGGTAACAAACTGAGTCCTTTACATTAAGCTCCTTATCTCCGACCAAGACCTTAAAACCGGGGGATCTTTTCAGTTTTATCTTTGACCTAAAGAGTATAGATTCCATTTTCCCTAAGTGAAGCGATAGCCTGTTGTCAGACATCCACCTGCTGACATTCAATAGTTCTACACTGAGAGTACTTTCAACTATGTTCTTATCTTTATGTGAGACCAATAATACAGAATCATCTGCATATAAAAAAGTTCATATGAACATACAGACTTAAGATCATGTATATATGGAAGGAAAAAAGTGGACCCAAGACACTCCCTTGAGGGACCCCACAGTCTATACATTGTGGTTGAGACATTGTTCCCCCAATATCCACCACCTGTTTCCTATCCTTCAGATCTGACTGCTAATTCATTAAAACCAATGGCTTTTAATTTGCGTACCAAAATGCCATGATCAACGGTATCAAAAACCTTCTGTAGGTCTAACATGACCATACCATAAAAATGACCTTTATCTACCTCCCTCCTGATGTAGTCAGTCAGATACAGTAAACAGGTGTCAGTGGAATGAGATTTACAAAAGCCAGACTGGAACTCATAGAGTAAATTGTGTGATACTTATTAATCTGTTAAAAAATAATCTTTTCAATTATCTTTGCCAGACTACACAAAATAGAAACAGGTCTGTAGTTTCCATGGTCTAATTCTAAGTGGAATCACTCTGGCAAGCTTAAAATGTTTTGGGAAATGTCCTTGCTCTATAGACATTTATGATATGGGTGATACATGGGGTGATAACCTCAGCAGCATCTTTTAAAAATTTAGATGGAATATTGTCAAAGCCAGTGGCTTTAGAGCTATTAAGATTTCTAAGCTTCTCAAGTACACCTGCCTCTGAAACCTTTTCAAAAGAGAAGCCATCTGCTTTGACCTCATAATGAGAATAAAAGTCAAGGATGTGACTTTTACCATAGTTCCCTGACTGGTCAGGTAGTTTTTCCACCAGTTTACTAGCAACTGATGAGAAGTAGTTGTTAAAACTATCTGCCACTGTCACCTTTTCTGCTGTAACATTATTCCCCAAATCAAGAGTTATGTTACTGGTTTTTGTTTTCAACCTGTTACTATAGCCAAGCTGCTTACGGGACTTCCATAACTTACTTGAATAATTTCTATATTCCACAATTTTCTAATTGAAATAGGCCTTTTTAGCATTGACCACTAATCTGCTCACTTCATTTCTCACCTTTTTGTACTCTGCCCAATTCTGATCATCCTTGTTTCTCTTGAATGTGTCATACTTCTAATTTCTCATCCTAATTGCCTGAAGAATATCATCATTTATCCAGGGTTCTGTCCTCTGTTTAATTCTTACAACTTTAAATGGGGCAAATTTGTCTACAACTTCTAAAATCATACATTTAACAGCAGGTAAGCATCCTGCTGTAACCATCCAGGTGGAGCAATTTAATGAAAGCAAGATTACTGCTGATTACACCTCTTTGGATTGACAAATGAACTTTTTTGAGCTCATTGAGACACTTAACACTGCGTCACACAAATTGGAAAGTAACAGAGAGCAAAGTGAATTGCTGACATGGGGAACAGTACTCAGATGAGACAATGGTTCTGCAGAAGGGGCATGTGTTGTCAGCAGTCAATCCTGTGGGAAGGGCCGCACAACATACTTTAAATTAGGCACTAGCATTCGGCTACCCTACATATTTGGCTGAATAACATCCGCCTGGAACAGAGGGGATCAATTCCAAAACAAATTGAAATTGCAAATAAAACGTATATTTTGGGCTTTGCAGGCTGACCACAGGCTGGTATGAAGGCTGAGAATCCTACTGAAAAGACCTACACCACGAGACAGAGTCGGAAGCGGACCGGAAATAAAAACAGATTTAACACATTAATTAAAAATATTTAAAAAGATTAATACAATCCTTTTTGGTTAGTTCTGATTGCCGATGTGCAGTGTCACAGCTCCCGACATGCACAATCACTCGGGTTCCCGACATGCACAATCACTCGGGTAATAGTGGACGGGAGTGACCGCAGCAACCCTGTTAGTTTTTCCAGTATGACCAGAACTCTAGTTCCTGGAAAGCAATGTGTGGTAACGTTGAAGAAACAAACATTTCTAATTATGGAATCCCCAATTATTAAAGTAGTCAGGGAAATAAAAGGATGACGGCCAGATAATGCAGAAAGTAACTCTGCACTATGTGTAGAAGACATTACCACCCCGGTGCCTGGAGGGACTCCGGATCATCTGGACACGGCAGCTTTCAACATCTCCCTTTTTAGACGAGCAGAGAAGCTCACTACTCGGAATGATGGCCGATGAAGTAGCTCCACCCGAGGCTGGGAAACCATCCGAACTCCGTTGGCCACCGGTGTCAAGACAGCAGCAGTGTCACAAGGTACCATCGTCTGAGACGTATTCCGTGCAGGACAATTCAGAGCTGCCGGGAGATCAGCGGAGTGAACTAAAATGCCATCCGAAAGGACTGCAAAATGATTGGAAATATTTGCGCTGGGCGGTGGAGCAGTCCTGTCCTGATGTCTCCTGCAGCCTCAAACTACCACCTCAGCCCAAGACGACTGTTGATTTGACGTGGAGCAGGAGAAGAGCCACGGGCAAATGGAGGGGGCCCACTGAGTAGGATCCTGGATGACAGCACTAAGGTCAAAGATTATTTTAGACTGCCCCGAAGCCACATCAATGTAGCTGGCCAATAGTGAATCCTTCAACTTGTGAGTTTATGGAAAGTTTCTGCTTGAATTCCCTTGCAGGATGTCAGAATAGCCCCCCAGAGCTGCTGTTTGGATGCAAACTGCCTCCCACCCTCATATATATTTTGCTTGAGGATTCTCCAAAGGTTTTCAATAGGGTTGAGGTCAGGGACGGATGGGGGCCACACCATGAGTTTCTCTCCTTTTATGCCCATAGCATCCTATTACACAGAGGTATTCTTTGCAGCATGAGATTGTGCAGTGTCATGCATGAAGATTATTTTGCTACGGAAGGCACAGTTCTTCTTTTTGTACCATGGAAAAAAGTGGTCAGTCAGAAACTCTATATACTTTGCCGAGGTCATTGTCACACCTTCAGAGACCCCATGATTCCGGCCCAAAACATGACTCTGCCACCTCCTTGCTGAAGTCGCAGCCTCACCGGCAATTTCCACCAACTGCGGAACGGCTGCAGATCTGCTCCGGAACGGCGGCGGAGTAATTAGGTTTCCATTAAAGTCAATGGGTGTATTTTCACTGACTGCGGAACGGCTGCGTTCCGACTCCATCCCAGCTCCGGCGATCCGCAGCCCTCCGGAGCAGATATGCAGAGCTTCTATTTCTGCCGGATGCCAGAAAGCTTCGCAACAATTCAGCACAGTATATATGCTGTTATATCGCGCAATCATACGTGAATTTGCAAGGGTCCTCATGTCAGTCACTGTCAGCCGTTCCGCAACAAATACGGACCAGGGGCCTCATTTATAAAGCTGCCGTACGCACAAAGGAAGACGTACGCATCTCTCTACGCAATAATTGGGATTTATAAAAAGCTAATTTGACGGGAAAATGTGCGGTCCTTCACGGAAACTCTGACCCATGCGTACGCACAAAAACGGGTGAAATGAGAAATGGCAACACCGCCAGCAGATGTGTGAAACACGTGAAGCTGTCTGAAACTGCAGACCGTTGTGTAGCTAAACGAAATCGAAATACTGCCTCTCATTAATAATATGAACATTTCACAAAGCCATTCTTACAATCAACAGCCTGTGGTGGAATACAAATGAAATAAAACAAGATTGTAGCCAACTTAAATGCAAATGATGACATATTTGCAAAAAGAACACGCAAACATGTTCTGTAATTATATTGGCATGTTATGTAATTCATCCTCATAAGTAGGATTATTTCTTCTTACAAAAACAAGCGTTTTTTGATTGGAAAATGTAGAATGGAGTGAATACCGTTGTTAATAGCTGTCAGTTATATGACGGAGCGCATGCTGGCCAAATTCGGTAGAGAAACACACTGCATATATATATAGAGCGCAAATTAACTTCCATGTTTGCTGCCTTTTGTATTAGGACAAACTCAATGACAGTTGTTAATATTACTGGAATATATTTGGATTATAGAAAAAAATATATAGATTGCTCGAAAATATGCATATTCCGCGAGATTCCGTGCTATAAGTAAATTCCGTTTTTAGTGATAGATTCCGCGATTCGCGGAAACCATAGGGCCCTATGTTTGCCGTGATTTCTCAATCAATGAATATTATTTTGGGGGTTTCACTGACTATTTATGGGCAATTATAGGCGTGACATGCAGCCGTAAAAGCTGCGTCACATTTAGAGTTGATTGTGATTTATAAAGGGAATTGTGCATAGGACGTGCGTGCGCATGGTTTTATAAATCTGAATATTTCTTTGCGTACACACGTCCTATATTTCGTCGGTACGCCACTTCTGAAGCAAATCCACCACAAAGTTTTATAAATGAGGCCCCTGGTGGGTATTGAATGACGGCGGAGCACGGAGCCGACACGCAGCGGGGCCGATCCGCAGCCATTCCGCAGTTGGTGGAAATTCCGGGTTATTGGGACATGGTGGCCATCCACCAACCCTCCACTACTCCATCCATCTGGACCATCCAGGTAGGGGTGTCACGATACCAAAAATTCAGTAGTCTGTTCCAATATTAGCAAAATAACACGATTCTCGATGCCCATTTCAATACCACAGTAAAAAAGGATTTTCTAAGATTCCATGTTCTTGAACTTGAAACAAACTTTATTAAAATACTTGAAAATTATTAAATTGTCATAACAAGACATAAAAAACACATGCTATATAGCATAGAACAACATAACAAAGTGCAATTAATGCTCAACAACTAGTGTCCCCAGACACATTTCAGACATCAAAAGATACTTTGCAAAATCAACAACAGTGCAAAACAAAAGAGTGGATATAGCAGTTCAGCCATTCAGCTGACAAGATGAACATGTTTTTTTTTCATAACATTGCAGCACATTTTCTTGGCTAGTTTAAGGTTTTTAGAGAGGAAAACTAACATGTCAACATGGTTTTGGGTAAGTCGCAAATTATTGTGTGTAATGTGTTGGGCATTGGTCCCATATGTATGGCTGTTTAGGATAATAAAAGCTTTGAATAATATGTTCTTATCAGTTTAATGTCTGATATGTATATATACAGGTTCTTCTCAAGAAATTAGCATATTGTGATAAAGTTAATTATTTCCCATAATGTAATGATAAAAATTAAACTTTCATATATTTTAGATTCATTGCACACCAACTGAAATATTTCAGGTCATTTATTGTTTTAATACTGATGATTTTGGCATATAGCTCATTAAAACCCAAAATTCCTTTCTGCTAATCAGAAGCAACTCAAGTGTAAGAGAGTTTAAACCGAATGTGGAGCCAAACATTTTGAAAACAATACAAATACATTCAGACAAATTGCAATTATTGGTGGGGACGATTACAATTTTTTTTACATTACTATGCCCCCAATAATGTAAATGTAACCTGAATAGCGGTTCACAATCTAGAACCTAAAAGGGTTCCTCAGCTGTTCCTATAGCAGAAAACTTTGAAGTAACCTTTACAGTTTTAGAACCCATTTCACAGTGGACTCTACATAATTTAATAGGAAAAAAAACATTTTGAATGTAGGTTACTTTAGATGTTAGTCACCACTGTCACTTTATCTTTGTGACCTCATGCATTGCAGTCACACAATATGTAGGGTAGATTAATGAATGAAATTGTACTGTATTTCTCTGTTTCAATTTTCAATTTAAAGTTATTTATTGATATGAGACACTACTGTTTACATTGCCAAAACAAGTGGAAAATAAAAAACACTTATTTATTTTTATCTACCACTAGCAGTACAATAATTTAAATACGGAGCATTAACAGCAAGAAACTTCCAAGAGACCTGCTATAGCTTGTGTTGAAGCCAGGCCCGGGGTGGGTAATCGGGAACACCGGGAGAATTCCCGGTGGGCCGCTAGTTGTTGGGCCGGTAAGGTGGTTCGTGAAAAAATATTTTATAATCGCTATAGCCTATAGGCCTACTTGTTGCAATTCGGACTGGGCCACCTGCCTGCAGATGTGAGGTAGTGCGGCTGCGGCCCTCTCTTTGAGCGCACCTCTCATTCTCACGTCACACACAAACAGCTGCTATGCTCCCACTGTCAACATCAAACGAGCCTTCAAAATAGAATTGGTCACCAGACCAGGAATGTCATTTAGTTAATTATCGTTTACCCACTTAATATTTAATAATGTCAATAATGTTTATCTAAATTATAATCACACCAACCTCTTTGCCAAAGAGTGGAATCACGAATGTTAACTCCCTGCGCTTGATTAATTTACCGGTAGTCTGTTCTCCTGAGTGCGCGTGACGGCAGAGAAACGTAGCAGACACGCTGCCAGACAAAATAACTTAATAATGTCTATTAGCTACTACAGTATATTAGCTAACTACTGCGCATGTTTTAGAAATAGAAAGACTCTTCTAAAACAAAGCAGACTGTTGGAAAATTAGTTTTCAAAATGGTAAAGGAAATAGTTGCTGATATTTCAGTCAGGTGTCTATCTATCTAGCTAGCTCTACAATCAGTCAGTAGTTAGCCAGCATGCAAGAGCTCTGGTTGTGTACTCTAGGCTACAGCAAAGTTACTGTATTACATGTAACTAGCTAACTGTGTAGCTCAAATGTATAGCCTAACTGTCAAAGTAGCTCATTTAACTTATTTAATAAGATAATGAATGATGTGCAGTGAAAGACAACACACGGTAAGCCATCAATCATAACCATATTATTATCATTTTAAACTTTGCTTTAGAGGATAATGAGACAAACAGGGATACAAAACTGTTATGTTGAGGCAGGCTGCAATACTGGAACACCAAGATAGGAGTTAGTGCATATTATTATATTAAAAAACATGTTTTTCATTTATGCATATTTGACATTTCTGACAGGGCTGAGCCAGGCAGAAGCTATTGATTAGTGGATAAAGTAGGCCTAGGCTATGACATAGCCTACTGGAATAAAAGAAACATTTCATCAGAAATCGGTACTTTGGTAAAAGTCCTGTATTAACATTTCAGGTGTTAGTCTTTCAATGTCAATTACCATCTATACAAAAAGAGACATCTTACTTTAGTAATCATTTTGTAATGTAATGTCAACCTGGACACAATCACACATAGAGAAGTGTCTGACAGAGGAAGAAGAATGGCTAATGGAGGAAGATGAGTGTGTATGGGTGGTGGAAGTAGACTGAGAGGACGATCAAGAGCTGTAGTCTCAGATGAGATTAGGGCTACTATACTTCATCAGAATATAAGTGAGGTGTATTGCCCAAGATTACATAAAATGTGTTGTGAATGGTAATCTTGTCTTCTGCATTTGGATTCTAAACAGTGGACAAGGGGTCATTCTTGTTTTGTAAAGAAATAATCTGTTCTTAGTTTTGCTTAGGTTATTGTTTTATGACTGACAGTGTGCTTGTTGGGTGAAAACTGTTGCTAGAGTTATGGAAGAATGAGTTGATTTGAGATGTATGAATTATTTTGGTAGTTTTAGTGCATTTTTTATGTGAACTTAACTGCTGTGCAACAGAGAAAGTTGGTTAATGGAACTGTGTGTAGAACTTTGAAAAACAAACCTGGGAAATGGGTCCTAGCGATTGCGAAAAACAACACAAAAAAAGAAATGGGCAATATATAACCTCATTCTTCAAACTTAACATTTAGCTTATTTGGTCAATGTCTCTGTATTTACTGTAGACGTCTAATTACTGAGGATATTTTGTTTACTAGTGTTAGCATATACAGGTCCTTCTCAAGAAATTAGCATATTGTGATAAAGTTCATCATTTTCCATAATGTAATGATAAAAATTAAACTTTCATATATTTCAGATTCATTGCACACCAACTGAAATATTTCAGGTCATTTATTGTTTTAATACTGATGATATTAGCATACAGCTCATGAAAACCCAAAATTCCCTCAAGCAAGAGGGTAAGAAACAGAAAGAAATTTCTGAACAAATAGGCTGTTCCCAGAGTGCTGTATCAAGGCACCTCAGTGGGAAGTCTGTGGGAAGGAAAAAGTTTGGCAAAAAACGCTGCACAACGACAAGAGGTGACCGGACCCTGAGGAAGATTGTGGAGAAGGACCGATTCCAGACCTTGGATGACCTGCGGAAGCAGTGGACTGAGTCTGGA